>BOSO01013546.1:0-31339 GCA_018403395.1 Gorsachius goisagi
CAACCTTTAACCTAACCCTGCCATCCCATCACTAAACCCTGGCCCTAAGCACCTCATCCATCCTTCTTTTAAGTACCTCCAGGGACAAGGGCTCGACCACCTCCCTGGGCAGCCCATTCCAGAGCCTGACAACCCTTTCAGTGAAGAAGTTGTTTTGAATGAAGTTTAATTAATTAAATACATTTTTCCTAGTGATATATATTTTTCCTAATCAATGAAATAAATCCAGAATTTCCAAGAGAAATGGAAGGGGGGAAAAAAAAAAAGGAACCCACCTAAAACTTTGCTCACATAACAGGAAAAGAATTGCCTGGGGCTCTGTCCATCTCTTTCTATCCGTGAGTGGAAAATACTCTGCTCCAGGAATCTGCCTCTTTCCTGCCTGCTGGGGGATGTAGATGCAAGTGGTCCCTGCAGGGAATATCCTGTTTACCTAAGCCCCCACTTCCCCCCGCCAAGCCGCACGTTCCAACAAGCACTGCTACCATTTGAGTGACATCTCCTAGGGAGTGGAAATAGCTGTCTTAATAAAGAATGGGTTAAGATAAGGTTTTTTGGCAAGGTACCGGCAGGATAAGAGGTCTAGGAAATGGCTGCAGCCCCTGGAGCAGGAGCACCCGCTCTCGGTGAGTGGGGATGGTGGCATCTGGCGGCCACGATGGCTTCTCTGAACCCAGCACCTCCTCGCCATCCCGCTCAGAGCCTGCTCTGGGTGATGCCCCGGGAGCTGTCGCACCTTTTCCTGCTGGGTAATTCCCCAGGGCTTGGTTCAAACCCTCACGGGAACATGTTTGCTTCGGTGCACGCTGGAATTGCTTTAAAATATCTGGCTTTAAGCCTCCCTGGCTTGACGTAGCATTATGTACCTAAGCCATTTAGGCCATTAAAAAAGCTTTTCCCAAAGGGCTTAGTGCTGCTCCCCATCACGGGGGACGGTCTGGGAAATGTGCAAGTGAGGGATGTCAGCTCGCAATCGGGAGAGAGGAGTTATTTGGCTCCTGGGGTTTCTGCCAGCGGGAATTACAGCTTGTTCTAGCCCAAACATCCCTAACCACATGATAAATATTATCAGTGTTATTAAAATATTTTACCGGAACCAGAAATGCTTTAAAAACCTGTTACAACACTAACCTAAGTGTTTTAATGCGTGTTAGAAACAGGGTCTCTCTGTTCTTAGCACAAACTGGATGATTTTTTTAATTCCTTAAAACAATTTGCCATGGTCAGGGGACGTGCCGGTACACAGTGGACCTGGGCCAACCCTGCCAGAGGGTCCCTGATGGCAGCAGTGGAGTCCTGTGCAGGTCCTTCCCCAGCTCCACATGGTTCATATTTCGGATTGGGGCACTTTGCAGGTCTGAACGTATCTGAGAAGAAAAGG
The DNA here is from genome assembly GCA_018403395.1 of Gorsachius goisagi. NCBI lineage: Eukaryota > Metazoa > Chordata > Aves > Pelecaniformes > Ardeidae > Gorsachius > Gorsachius goisagi. The sequence goes on from BOSO01013546.1 coordinate 1,382, forward strand.
GGAGCTGCTATTTTTTGGGCATAGAGGGGTATGGACACATGTGAAGGGAGAATATGGCACCACGGGATGAAGGTGCAGCATCCAAAATGCTTCCCCACGGATCCAAGAGCAGATCCAGCCATGAATCACAGCTTCAGCTCATCTTCCCAAAAGCTCAGTTGAGAACAAGGTGCTAAACCACCTCTTATGTACAGTCTGGAAGCCTGTGATTTCATGGAGTCGTCACTTCCCCAAGCGTTTTGGTGCCTAAACCAGCGTCTGACATCTTAGGATCTGCATCTAGGATATATTAGAGGTTCATGACACCAATCAACATTTAGATCCAACTCGGGTGGACGCAGCCTCTCTTCCTTTGCTGCTGCCAAAACAGAAGCTGACAGCAGTGTTTAACCTTCCTAATTAAAAGCTTGAGCTGGAAGAAGCCCTCCAGAGGGAGAGCAGTGGCTCTCAGGAGTTTTGCTCGCCAGTGCTTCGTGCCGGGATGCAGCGCGTGATTTCCTGTGGAACACATGATGGTGGGGACCTGCTCCAGGAGTCTCAACGGGGCCATCTCTGAACTGGACTGGAAGTTGTTTAGAGAACAGGAATTAATGCGTTTTTGAAGTATCTGAAATTATGTGAAACTGTACTGCAGCCTGCAAGAATGGTGATGCTGAGGGCACCTGAATCTCGGCTGAGCTTCATCCTCCCTTCACAGACAAGAAGGAAAAAGGACCTCTAGAGAACAGTTTGTGTGACATGTTCTGGACAATAAAACCTTGAAATAAAGTAATAATAATAAAAATAGCCTGGAAAGAAGGAGGCTGAGGGGAGACCTTATCGCCCTCTACAACTGCCTGCAGGAGGGGGGAGTGAGGTGGTTGTTGGTCTCTGCTCCCAGTTAATGGGGATGGGACGAAGGGAAATGCCCTCAATTTGTGCCAGGGCAGGTTTAGGTTGGACATAAGGAAAAATTTCTTCACTGAAAGGGCTGTCAAGCTCTGGAATGGGCTGCTTGGAACATTGGTCGAGTCCCCATCCCTGGGGGGATTTAAAAGCCGGGCAGATGAGGTGCTTAGGGCCAGGGTTTAGTGGTGGGATGGCAGGGTTAGGGGAACGGTTGGGTTTGATGATCTTAAAGGTCTTTTCCAACCTAAATGATTCCATGATTCTATGATTCGCAAGTGCAGAATGGCCATCGCAGCACAGCCTGGACCACGCTCCGTAGGCATGCGCTCATTTGTCGAGGTCTTTTGTATTTCTCAGTTTAGCAGCTCTCTCCTTGCATGCAATGAGACGCCTTCCACAAAGGAGCCGGTCTGCAGGCACAACAGAAGTAATGGTATTGCTCAAGAGCAAATATTTGCAAAATAGAGCAAACCTGACTCCACAACGGAGCCGTGACTCACCCGGTTCCTCTTTAGGCCCATCAAGAATAACAGCCGTGTGATGCTGAGTGTGCAGTTCCAAGGCAGATGTCTCGGGTTTTTGCTGAAGGGAAAGTATTTGGGAGTGAATGTATGTATACCCTATTAGTTCATATGGGAGATTTTTATTGCCTCTTTTCCCTACTACGTGACTATAGAAATAAAAGAGGGTATCTCCTTTCTGTGCAACGGTTGGGCATTTCCCGCTGCCTGGGAAAGGTTGTCTTAGTCCCATTGTAGAGCAAGGACCCTTAAACACCAGTTGCAGAGTCTTTAAAATACAGGTGAGTGGCCATCTCTGATAGCTTTGTGTTAGGTTAAGGACCGTGTTTCACCCAGCGTCTGCAGAACCAGCTCCAGGACCAGCTCCAGGCACTGTAGCCATGACCCAGCTGTATGTTTTCATTCCCTGGGGCCAGAGATTGCTCCTGTTTGCTGCATTCACTGTGTCATGCCAGGGTGTCCACTGCATGGCCAAACGAGACCCCCTCTCAAGGGGTCAGTGCCAGCTTGGTCAACCCCTGCCACCCCTGGTGGTGCTCCCAGCAAACATAGCAGGATCCCGAATAAAAACATCTAGTACTTTTTAAAGTGCATTAATGCAGCCTCCAGCTGCCTCTTCAGGAGGCAAATTCAGTCCATAAATCCCTGCTTAACTCCTCTCCAACCTCTGCTCTTACAGTTCCCCTTGAAGAAGATGGAGGAAGCTCAGCCAGGAGAGAGGACAACATCTGCAGCATCTCCAAGGTAGGTGCAGCCCAGGACTGGTGGCTATAGTCGAAGCGGGGAAAGTCACATAGAGCTAAATAAAAGTTATGCCTATTATGGGCTTGGCTGCTTTTTAATTAAAGGGGAGCCCATGTCCTCAGCTACCTGCTGGGGAGTTTTGGGTGGTGGTTGACTAGAAACATGGATTTCCAGCTTTTGTACTTGCAAGAAAGAGAGAAGATGAGAAAGTTTAAATGTGATGGAGCAAATGCACCTTCCTGTGGGTTTCCTCTTCTGCTTGCAAAGGGATCTTGGAATGAATGGGATGGAGAAGACGAAATACTCCCCAGCTGGAATAGATGGGCGGGTGGATGGAGAGGGGTCAGCCCACGGCTTGCTGGCCCCATTAGCCATGCTGGCATGGGTGGCGCATAGCTTGTCCTGTCCTTACTGATCCCTACATCCCACCTCAGTCTGGGGTGTAGAAATTTGAGGAAATGTGTCCTTTGCATGTGGGTCTCCATTTCTTTCTGGAGTAAGGCAAAGAAAAGAGGGAGACGGGATCCATGTGAAGTCCTCATGGTGAAGGCAGACTTCTGAGTGGTAAAATCTCCTGGTTTATGTGCTGACAGGGGGATGTGTGCTGGAAGAGCAAAATAAACCTAGCATGCAAATATTTACTCTGCCCTGGGCAGGTTAACAGACACTGTTAGCCGTTGTCTTATTTTATTTAATCCTTCAGTCTGGCTCGGTTCAGGTTTGCTAATTTGGGATGTTTTTTTAAATTTAGAGCTGTTTCCTCTCTCTCTGTCCAGCTGGAAACACGTTTTCAAAGGCCAGAGGATGAGGTTGTCCCCATCTTGCACTGTGGTCTCCTGCTTGAGAGGTCCCACGTCTCTCCTTGGCCACCCCAGGCTGGAATCCTGTATCGTGGCAGAAAGGTCTCCCGAAATATCTGTGACATGCTGGTGAGCTCTAGTGGTGTCCTGGATGGAGGAGGATGGGGCTCGGTGCCGGGGTGGGAGCCTGGGGACTGCACTCATGGACCTCCTGCAGGTTTGCTCTTCTGGAGGCTCTGGCTCACCTCTTTGTGTCCTCCAGTCCTCTGCAGGTTCCTAATCCAGCTCCACTCAAGGTGTCGTCCCACCCATTTTAAGAGATGGAGGGTCAGAGATCTCATATGCAATGATATGCTTCTTCCACCAGTGCAAAACAGTGGTCAGGGCTGTTACCCTGTCTTGGCAGAGAGCAAAAATTGATGGGGAATACCTCAGAAAGTGATGGGAAGCACCTCTGTTGTATCCAAACTTCGCTGTCGCACATCAAAGTCCTATTTTAATGAGAACCCCCAAATTTGGAAGCCCAGATTTAAACTTACTTAGTTTAAAGTTAGGCAGTAGAGCCTACTAAACTCACCTGGAGAGCACAAAGCATGGTCATACAGGTAGAGAAAGACCGAGGATGCACAGATTTATCAGAAATAAGTAAAGGGGGAAGGCTGAGTCCGACTATCCGGACTTTGTCAAACACCTCCAGCCAAGGATGTGCCGCTTTCTCCCCTAGGTCTGTGGGGAAGCAAATTTCAGTTTGGTTTTGGTTTCAGTCTGCAGTACCTGGTCTGTTTGGAGAGGGCGGGCTAAGAGAGCCATGTGGGAAAAGGAAGTCATGGGCCCTCTGTAAAAGCCAGGTAAGGACGGTTTGACTTTCGGTCTTGTTTCTACCTAGCAAGGCGGCCACGTGGTGGGATTAGCTCTTGTGCCAAGCTGTCCCGAAAACCCAGGTGGGTTTAAATCAGGAATTTATACTCAGATCAATCCTTGCTTTAGTTTGAAACTCCAGGTTTGAGGAACTGAGTTCAGACTCAGCTTATTCTGAAATGTGGGTAAGTATTTCTGGTTTTGGCTTATCTCCAGTTCAAATGTTGTTTTAGTTGGAGAAGAACTAAGGGTTTGACCCAATACTCAAGTCTGATGGAGCTTTGAAATTGCTTGATACTAAGCTGGCCTGTGGACAGGCAGTCTTCCAGCAGATTCAAGCCTGATTCTGCTCTCCTTTACCCCTCTGTAAAGCCAAAATCGAGCCAAGGGACGAACAGACCTGTGGGCTTAGAGCCTTCTCCAGGGGCAGGATTTGGCAAGCTGTAAATAGCCAGCACACCCAAACCCCTCCTGGGGGAGTGAGCGATGCTACAGCCACACTCAATAGACTCCAACTGCAGCCGCAATTACTTCACACACCTTTGTAGGCACTTATATTGTCATCTTGGTGTCTTATTCAACACTGACAAACAAAATTGCTTCTTTCCAAGTCACGAGGGGGGGCTTAAACTGAAGGGCTATTTGACTCTACTGGAGAAAGTCATTTTTATGGCACATTTTTGTGGCTATAAACCCAGTCTAAAATAATGAGACTCATGAAAGGATATGACCTAAACTATAAAATGCACTTATTAAAGTTGTATGATAAATCAGAGAAGGACACGCTTGCCTCTTCCTAAGGAACTGCACGCAGCCGGACAAGAAATCGAGGCACAGCAGATTGATTTCTGGTGTGTGGCTCTCTCCCAGTTGGGGGTGAAGAATTAGCGCAGGTCAAATTGCTCACAAACCTCTGTCAAGGAATATATATGTCTAGCCTAAATGTCAGGCTAGAGGAAAGAAAACCCGAGCTCTGTGGTCCTGCCACATCCCAGCGTTGGGCGATTTCATTCGTTATATCCCTCTTTGCTCTTGTGTCTGAATGCTGCATCTTTGCCCCCTTTTTTTCCCCCCCATCAAACCAAGTGATGGGTCTCCAGCAAGATGTCCCACTGCCATGTTAGGTGCCCCAGCCCCAAATTATCAAGGTCGGCTGCTTAATTTCCACCGGTGTTTCCAACATTGACATCAGTACGTTCAGCTCTGGGGTACCCAGAAATGCATGGACCAGATTGGGAGGGATTTAGGGAAGTGGGATGATCTGCTCAAGGTGAGATGGGGCAGCCTGTTAGGGTTTAATTTGGTTTTCACCCGTCTCAGCAAACACTCAGCAGACAGGGAACGCCTGTTGGGTGGGCTGGAGGGGACTGGGTGCTGGTGGTGTTAACAACCCCCTCACCCAGTGATTAACTGCACCAGTAAAAGGGTGGGGGGGAAGACTGCTATTCCCCCCCCCCCCCCCAAAAAAAAACCCAAAAAAGTTCTCATTCTTCAGATGCTTGGAAATCTTTTTTAACCCACTCAGATGATTTATTCTTCTGCAAAAGGTCTGACTGGAGGGGAGGCTCCCGGATTAATTTTCACCAACAGTAAGCTGCAACGGAGAGCAAAGCAAGAAATGCCATTGGGGAGCGGTGGGATGCTACAGCGCCCGTACTGTGGAGGCTAAGAGGTGTGAAGTTAAAGCGGTTTGTTTGCAAAGCTGTTGGATATGGAGAGATCGGGCAAGTTTTTCTCAAATCCCAGTTCCCAGAACACCAAACCATCACTGAAATGACCTCACGACCCTGGAAGGGCTGAGGCTGAGCCTTTCCATCCATGCAGGGCTTATGTCAGGGCCAGTTAAGGTGCAGGAGCTGCATCTCCTCCCTTCAATTCCTTGTGGCACTAAGACGCCTCGGTTCTTAGCTGCCAAGTAATTTTCTTTTGGGTAATGCAATAGCGCATGGAATAGCCTATTATTTGCCAGTAGCAAGAGACTCAGCAAGCACTAATTGGACAAACGAGGCTCCGGGGATTTACAAACTAAGCAGATGAATATGCAATTGGGGAAAAAAGGCAAACAAGGCTCTGAGCCACCCTGAAGGGCGCCCAGGACGGTGCTTTGCTCCTGAAAGCGAAGGGGCACGTGCTGCCTTTCCCCAGCTGCAGCGGCGTTAGGGACCATTCTGTCCAGAGAGGTCTTTCCTCCCCCTAAACCATCTCCCACAGCTGCTTTCACAGGAACGCCTCTGATGAGCAGATTTGTTTTACTCTGGGGATACACAGATCGCACCATGTGGCAGGTATTTGGAAATATTTCCCAGGTTTTTGGCATCCTTCCCGGCTCACGTTACCCACAGGGACGAGATGCCATCAGTTCTCAGCGTTGGGTACTGTGCTGAGGGGAAGGCTTTCTAGCTCTTCAGCTGTTCCCAGCATAAAGGCTTCCTTCTAAGAAAGGAGGGAAAGAGCAGGAAAGCAAAGGACATTATGGGAGAAAATTATTTTTTTTCTTTCTTTCCTTTTTGCCCTTGAATATTCCTTTTGAAAGAATATCCTGAGCCATGCTGGGCTCCAGCAGGTCTTTCGGAAGCTCTTCCCTGCTGCTCTGGGACACCAGCTCAGCCGTGCTCATCCTGGTCTCTAGTGAGGCCAGCTCCCAACCCGTGAAGGCAGGGATGAATCCCCGACATGTGTTGCTATTGCAGCCCGGGGTGTGCAGACAGCTCGGCGTGGGACCAGGGCAGGGGTTGGTTTATGGCTCAGGGGAGCCTAAGGGCAGCACCTCTTGCTCTGGGGGATAGCTGCTGCCCGTCCCAGCCACCCATGGGTGTGGGCTTGGGCTCCCCGGGGAGACAAGGGGCTGCAATAACACAGGAGAGCAGAGTCGCAGTCCTTTGCTAAGCTTCGGGTTTGGGGCTTAGGGAGGAAGAGGAGGAGAGCAGGAGGAAGGGGAAGAGATGGCAGTGATGTTAATCTTGCAATACCCATGGGTAGCACATTCTTTGGGGACAAGTCTTCATCTCTTTGGCCCCAGGGATCATCTGATGCTGCTTCCCCACTTGGTCTGTGCACGGAAACAGATTAGACTGTGATTTTCAATACACAAGCCACAAAGCAGTGGAATGGCTTAAGAATATTGCTTTTTGACTGCTTCCAGACATTGTTCATTTCTCCTTCCTTTACCACTGCTGTTTCCAGCAACTCCTCCATAGGGAAGAGTGTTTATCGCGCCACCGTCAAAACACAGCGTATCCTCAAACTGCAAAGCCTACAGGCACAAGGTCTGCTGTTCTCCACGGCTGGGTCTCGCTCCATGACCCGAGTACCAAGGTACTACCATAAAATGAATAATAAGGTGTTGTGTTCAATCAGTGTCTGGGGCTGAATACTCCTGGTCCTGCAGCGGTTGGACGTAACGCCATGAATGCCCCCGAGAGGAAGGCCAAGAAATGACTAATGGTGTCGAGGAAGTTATTGCAATTCCTTCTCGTAGGAAAAAGTGGTCCTTGCTGGAGTTTGGATGATAGATCACTGTGTTTTTCTGTAGTGCATTAGCACTTGATCTCAGAGGTCGGGCCAGAAAATAACCTTCTCCCTCTAATTGACATGCAAAGCTACCGCTGTGTATTAATTTGGATCGGGGCTGAACTTGCAGCACCAGCGCTGAGATCAGAAAAATGGAGAGTGGTAAATCTACAGTAAATTGCTTGGATATTTATAGGTTCTCATATGTGAAACATTTATTTAAAAAAAAAAACCCAACAACCCAATCCAAATGCCATAGTCCACAGAATGGCTTGGCTTTCTGCCAATGGCCAGGGTCAGGAAGTCTACAGCCTTGTCAGGTAGAAGCAGGGAATATGGCATGGCTTTAACCGCCCGGAGAGCTTACCAGGATGGCAGAGGTGGCTTTAAAAATGAATGGGTTGATTTCACCATGAGAGTGATTGGCGAGGAGGGGAAATGCTGAGGCTGGAGTTAGGTTGGGTAGTGAAGAGGCTACCTCAATACTCTCCACCTTCTTGTAGTTAAAGAGCAGAAATTAGACAGGTGAGAAACTGTTTTTAAAATCTGAGAAAAACAGCAATGAAGGGGTTCTTTTTGCACTGTTTGAGGCTCTGGTTGCTTCCAATTTATGTTTTCATGATCCCCTTTGCAGTCCTGATGGCCAGAAATGTGTTAGAAAAGAAGATGTCTTCTTCACATGGCTCCAAATGGTGCAGTGCCCATGGAGAAACCACAAGTGCTGGTGTGCCACTGGGCGGTACAGAGGAATTTCCCTTCAGTTTTGGGGAGCACCTCTTCGGTTTTGTGGTACAGTAGGGCTGTAGGTGCTGGGGACCAAAGAAAAGCACCCAAACCTGGGAGACCTGCTATCACCGATACCTTCTGCACTGGTTTTTTTCACTTGAAATCATAGAATCATAGAATAGTAGAATCCCAGGTTAGAAGGGCCCTCAAGGATCATCTGGTCCAACCTTTCTAGGCAAGAGCACAGTCTAAACAAGATGGCCCAGCACCCTGTCCAGCTGTGTCTTAAAAGTGTCCACTGTGGCAGAGTCAACCCCTCCCCTGGGGAAATTATTCCAATGGGTGACTGTTCTCATGGGGAAAAATTTCCCTCTCATGTCCAACTGGAATCTCCCCAAGAGCAACTTGTGTCCATTCCCCCTTGTCCTCTCCATGTGATTCCTTGTAAAAAGGGAGTCTCCATCTTCCCTGTAGCCCCCCCTTAGGTACTGGTACATGGTGATAAGATCCCTTCTAAGCCTCCTTTGCTGAAGGATGAGCAAACCCAGCTCTCCCAGCCCATCCTCACACGGCTAAGAGAGGCTTCCCAGTCCTTGGATCATCTTGGTGGACCTGATCTGGACCCTCTCCAGCCTGTCCACGTCTTTTTTGTATAGTGGGGACCAGAAAAGATAGGTCTTGCCAGCTAATCCAGAGTGTAAAACATCTTGCTAAAGGTGAGATGACTACATACAGCGTAAAGAAATTATATGATCACCCCTTCCCTTTAGTTTGCCTTCAAAATTACCCAGCCTTGCAAAGAAAAGCCTTCCAGATTCTGTCTACAAACTATAAACCTCAGGAACCGTCTGGCTTCGGTTTCGCATGACTGGAGGAGCTCTTCATTACATCTTCCAGAATGATGGGAGAAGTCAAAATGAGAAAACCATAATGCAAACAGCTGATGTAAACATAGCTGTATCTTCCTACGGGTCTCTATAGTTAGCTGCTCTCATTAATCACTGCTGTATCCAAGGGCTTATGAATTCCAACAATTATTTTCTCTGTGTATTTTCCCTGGGAGGAGGACAACAACTAATTGGTCCTGGGCTTCATTACCACTCCCAGACACCACAGGAGTTAATGATGTGCCTCCGGCCAGGCTGTGTGCGGGCACAGGCTTGCGGAGGGTGAGGCCATGCAGGTGGCTGTTGTGATGAGAAGGGAGAGGACCTTCACCTTTGGGGTTGGGGATGTGCTGGAAACAGGAATCTGGGAGATCTTCACTGTTTTGGGGGTAGGAATATGCTAGAACTGATCTTGAGGGAGAGATGCCATGGATCCCCCTTTAGCCTTCAGAAACATCCTTTCTGTCCAAGGCATCGGCGGATGTCCAAGATCCGAAGCATGGCCGTTTGCTTGAACTATTTTTCTATTTATGACCTGGTTTGCTATTTTTCTCACACAGGTCACGTGCCACTCTGATCACATTGGGTGTGAGACACATCATGAGCTACCGCACAGAATCAGGGCTGCACCACCCTGCAACCACCCCCATCACCCCCAAGGCTTCCCTCTCCCCTTCCCCTATTATGAATAAAGAATGAAGCCAGATCGCAGCGTGCCCATCGTGGCAGCACACAGCACTCCTGCAGCCTGCTCATCTTAGTAAACAAGACTGCTACAAGTATTTTTTTCCAACAGGCATTTGCTGGAGAACAAGCAGTCTGGTTGGAAGGAAATACTTGTAGCAGTCTGCAGAGTCCATGGAGTGCATTTCAGGTATCTCCAGCTACACTATGGCATGCACATCACCAGGGTGATTATTATTATTATATAGTTATTGTTGTTGCTATTATTATTGCTATTATTATTATTATTATTCTACCACAACTCCTGACCTCAGGATGAGCTGAAGCCTAAGCATGGAGCTGAAATGGGCTGCCACAGCAGCAAGCAGATGCTGGGGCTGGGGGAGGGCACATCAGGCTGCACCTTCATCTCCAAAACCCCAGACGATGCCGTGTCCTGGCGTGTGTGCTTAATGAGCCCTGACTTCACAGCAGCAGAGCAGCTCCCACTCTGGTCCTGTGGCATGCCTGGTCTTTGATGAAGCCCCAAGGTTTGACTTTTCGGGGTGACTGTGGCTCCCAGCCAGTGGCTCGGCATGCCCAGTGGGTAACCTTGGCCTCCAGAGCCCCCATTCATCACGGCGAGGTGCAGGGGGTGCAGCTGGGCTGGATGTGATGTTGCGGGACCTGATGTACACTGATTGTTACCCGTGGTGGGCAATTCCAATGATGAACTGGCTCATGTTGAAGGGAGCCTGCTCTCCACCCCAGTAAGCCAGGACTTTGCCCGGTAACCATTTGGCAGCTTGGTTTGACCAATTGAACCTGTATTTAGACAAATGCACTTGCATAAGTGACCAGCAGGAAGCAACCCTCCCCATGTTCATACTGCAGCCTTGGTCTGGCCCACATTTCATTTTTTAAGGTGATGCTGCAGCAAAAGCATTTCTGTAGATGTTCTCCAATCTCTGCCAACATCTGCTGCTTCCATCCCCAGCCTGGGTATTTTTTGATCTGAACTTCCAGGGTGCAGTGAGCTTGTTACAGTAGGTTTCTGTTGTTGTTTGGCTTGCACGAAGAACAAGGACTCAATCATTTTCATTTCTTGAATCCTGCTGGGACACGACAGACCATTTTAGAAGACGCTATTTAATTAAAACACCAACAACTGGAATTTCTGGAAAAACTTCAGAGGTTCTCATAAATTATCCCAGTCTCCCATGTTTCACACTCCCAGTTTCTACCTTTTGTTCAGTCCATATTATTTTGGAGCGTGTTTCAGGGGAATACTTATGGGCAAAGCATGTTCCTAGCTATGACTGGCTTACTTACAAATTACCCTTTAATCAACAGATTTTATATTAATTAATAATTCATAGACTGCTCTTAAGATAAAATTGCATAATAATGTCTTTGATGCAGCCCAAAGTGTCCATTGTAGATGGCATAAAATGTTAATTAGCAGGAAAATGCAGTTGGGAGAAAACTCTTTTAATTATGTAATAGGCCTCATTACAATGCGTAATCAACAATGCTTCCAAATTAGCCCGCTGACAGCATTTATCTATACATAGCAAATAAACATTTGTTTGCAGAAAATACATTTGAATAGTCAGCTTCTTAATTGCTTTCAGGCAGTTTTTAAGTCATTGCAGTCGCTAGCAATATTTTAAAAAGGACCACGCTTCTCAGCTGAACGGGCTATATGTAAAGCGTAGAGAATAATGGGGAAAATTGTTCGCAAATATTTGCTCAGATATGCAAGCAAATTTCAATTTGACCTTTTGTGGGACCCTCATCTGAATACTGGAGCATTTTGCTGACAGCAGGGCCCAGAGAAAAATGTAAAGCATCGGTGCATGAATATCCCTTGAATTTCACAGTGAGCATTAGGTCATCCGACTCACACTGGCTGCTTTGTTGATGAGTTCCATAAATCACCCAGGCGGGCAACTGTGAACCAGGTCGTGTGGCCAATATGGGCAATATGACTCAAGAGTGTGCACAAAGAGCTGGTTGGAAGCTCCTTATAAATCCAGCTTTCCTTGTGAAGCAAAGAGAAGGAGCTCAAAAAGCAGATCATAGAATCATACAAACATAGAATCACAGAATCATTTAGGTTGGAAAAGACCTTGAAGATCATCAAGCCCAACCGTTCCCCTAACCCTGCTGTCCCACCACTAAACCCTGTCCCTAAGCACCTCGTCTGCCCATCTTTTAAATCCCCCCAGAGATGGGGACTCGACCACCTCCCTGGGCAGCCCATTCCAGTGCTTGACAGCCCTTTCGGGGAAGAAATTTTTCCTAATGTCTAAATGCCTCATTTGTAACCTCTGTCCCCAGCTGACTTGTCTAAGCTGGAGTCTGGTGAAATGAAGGGATTTGTGCCAGGGTGGCTGAAGTGACTCAAAGCTCCTAATGTCAATGCCACATCTAGATTTGTGCCTTGAAGCATTTTGCTCTTTCTGCCTTGATCTTGAGAGTCATCCGGGCTTCTTCAGGGCAGTCTGCAATCCTTATTTCTCTCAGAACTCAGCCAAATCTAGGACTGTACTAGATTCCATATACAGATATGGTCCAGCTGGGTTGAGTTCAGACCTTTTGAGCAGGGATGATGGATTTATCATGTCACATCCTCTGTCCAGCCCAGCAAACATTCATCTCTCACGACAAATAATTAGCGGTGGTAATAATATCCTGCAGTCAGTTGCTAAGCAGTGCTAATGGCTGCTGATCTTCCTCAAAGGGATGGAATGAATCCTTGGGATACGACGACCTTTACTTGTTCTTTGTGGTCCTGCTTGTAATTCTCCTTTTAATGTTGTACAATACCGATAGCCCAAGTTTATCTATATTGTCGAACAGACGGATAGTCTATTATTAGATTTGTTCTTGCAGACACCTGGCTATATTGGCCGAATGTAATTTATAGTCTCTAAAATCTGTGGACACAGATTTCTGCCTCCTTTAGTGCCTGGTCATTTCTATTCATTTCATCTCTGGAATCTAATGTAATAAAATTATAAAAGGCTCTAACTCCTCAGCATTTAATCGGCTTAGTATGAGAGAATTACATCAGCAGCCCTTAGGTGTACTTTATCCTCCAAAGGAAATCTCACATTAGGAGACAATCTCATTATTTTGACTACTAAAGATTGCATGAATTTCTTAAGACCCTCCAAGAATACAGAAGACTTGAGGTAGGCTGCGTCTTTATTGAAAATAGACAGAGAGCAGGAGGGCTTTGCTTTGCAAGCAAGGCCAGCTGGAGGTGTAGCTTGGACCCAGAACCAGCTTCTGGGATCCTTTACTAAGTTCTCCAAATGATCCAGCGTCCTAGACAAGAGAGTATTTAGGGGTAGGTAGAAACTTGCTTGGTACAGCCAATCCCCATCCCTGTTCAAGGTAATTTCCATGCTCACAAGAGCAGCTCTAGATCAAACCTGTATTCAGTGGAGGATTCAGGAGGGACTTCAGTACCTTATTTACTTGCTAAAGGGATGTTGGTGCCTCCTCTCTCCTCTATTTCTTGATCTCAGTTTCTAGAAAATCTCCTCCTGGCGTATATTCCACTCACATGCCTTAGTTTCTCACCATGAAAGGGTCAGGCTATTCCTGGAAACCTCCCTACGTGCTGCACAGGTCCATGTGTCTCTCCTTCCCTCAGGCCAGCTCTGGCTGTGGACCACTTAATTCAGTGTATTGGCTAGTATGGTGTTGGCGGGGCAATTCTTTGCCTCTGCTGGGTCTGGAGAAATCACAGGTTTTACTTTATTGGCTTTTTCTATATCCATTTTATTTATTTCAACATGCAAAATTTCAGCAACAGGGGCAATAAGGTGGACAAAAAGATCACAGAATCACAGAATGGCAAGGGTTGGAAGGGACCTTGGGAGATCATCTAGTCCAACCCTCCTGTTAAAGCAGGTTCTCCTAGAGCATGTTACACAGGACTTCATCCAGGCGGGCTTTGAATATCTCCAGAGAAGGAGACTCCACAACCCCGCTGCTGCCATCTCCATATGAGGGAAGAGGAGTCCCAAAGGATGACATGTGGTGTCCACCTGCCCATGGTTGCACAGAAACTCTGTAGTGAAGTAGGATAAACTCAGGTCTTCTCTGGGTTATATTACTGCAACCAGCCCTGTCCGTGGGTGGCTGAAGTTGGGTGAAAACAGGATTTCCGAGACTTGGCTGAAGTTGGGTGAAAACAGGATTTCCGAGACTATTTTTGGTGCATCCAGATGTAGGCTTGGTTGAGAAGTGGGGGGAAAGGAAGAGGCAGAAAGGGAGAGAAAGAAGCTGTTTAATGTAACACCGGGATTATACGGAGTTTCACTCTCTGGGCATGTTGAGGCGGGGGTTGTCCAGACCTGTTCTTCTCTCCTGCCTTGTGGATCCATGCTGCTCTGATCCCGCAGGATGGCGATTCTGCCTCTCCAGGCACTGGAGTTATTTTAAAAGAAAACAGCTTGCTTGTTTTCCAGCCCAATTTGACTTGGCCAAGCTCAGCCCCTCTAACCACAGTCTGGGCATTTATTTTTGTCCTCCAGACTTTCCGAAACATTTCTTGGGGTTGTTTGTCTGGTTCTTGCTGGGAGTGATGGAACATGATAAAAATAGAGAGGAGTCCCAGGGTTGGGTTCATTCTTTTGAAAAATTCACAGCGAAAGCTAACACAAGGCTCAGCACACTCAGGCAGGGTCTCGTTGCCAGAGCAGGATACCTGATATGTCTTGGAGCCATCCATGGGGCCCAGATGATTGAATGCAGCTCGTTAAGGTGGCTTCCAGCTTGCCCTTGGGCCCGACTTCAAAATATGGATTTGTTAAAATATGTAAGAAACTGTGTCTCCAGCTTCAGTGCAGGCTTCAGGATCTAAACTTGGTTGAAATAGAGAATGGAGCCCTTTCCATCATCATGTTGGCTCCAGAACCCGGGCCCTTAATTAAAACACTAACCATGATGCGACTTGCACCTCAGTTTGAGGGTAGGCCACACTGAGTCCCGTTCCCCCAACACCTTTCCTAATGCCAATGTTAAAGGAAAGCATGGACTGTCAGAGCCCAGGTTTTGTTTTGCAGGCTGGTGCACCCCGTTGGAGTTTCTCTGAGTCATGCCCGGAACCAGGTGACCAGCATCTGCTGGGTGTTTTACATGTTATCCTCTCCTCTGGGAGCGAGATGAGCAGCCACTTGTGTCGGTTTTGTCTCTGTTAATTTGAGGATGTGTTGTGTTGCCTTCCCAAGGTAAGCAAAATGCCCTTTGCACGCGATGGGGAGGTCTGTGATGGTTCCTGGAGGAGTTCATCCCCATCGCCAATGACCCCCCTGAGGGAGCACTGCTAATGCACAGCTGAGCTCTGCCCCTCTTGCGGCACCATTGGCAACCAATTTAGTTTGTTACTGGTGTGTTCAGCTGGTCTGGAGCCTGACCATGGGGTGCCTCAAAGATTAAGACAGTGACTCTGAATCCCCAGGGGAAGAAAGCACTGAGAGGGGAGGACAGGATAGGATTGAGGACATGAGCTGCAACATCCCCTGCTCCCTGGGGCTTCCAAATTGATGATGGCTTGATCTTGGGTCTATGCCGCAGCTGCAATTCAGCCCTGAGCTGGCAAGAAGCCTGCCTGAGGGCAGGTCGTTGTCTGCCTGCCTGGGCAGGGTGGGTGCTCATCAGGATGATGGGAACCATCGCAGGGTGCTGCCATGGTGGCTGAGTTCATCATCGATGGGAAATCAGGGGCCCGTGATGTCCTGACTGTGCAAGCGGGTGCAGGCTCTTCCTCCCCAGGAATTGCTCCATCTAGGGCTACATGGTGCAAATGTCTTCTGTTTCGACCAGAAAATCTCTTCTGGGCAGATTTTGGGCAATTTAAATATTCAGCCATAATCTTTAGTATTTGTGGAGTTTTGCATTTGTAGTGAGAACCCACTGCAGTTTGCTTGTGGGCTGCTGTATGTCCAGAAATCCTCGACATGTCTGGGTGTGCTTGGGCTACATAGCACCTAGAGAAGAAGAATGATGCTGTGGCCACCCTAGACTTTTGAGGAGCCCTGAGTGGGACAACTGTGGATATAGCTCACATGTGCTATCCACCCATGATGCTTGAGATATATAATATCCCTTCCAAGCTGGCTACACAGCGCACATGCTTTGTGGGTATCCAGGGACTGAAACTATCTCTGCTCCTCTTTTTACCTTCAGATAGCTGTTCTTCACCCAGGAGCTGACCTTGCTCAACTCTGGCTACCTCAGTGGGAGTGATGTGGGCAGTGGTGGTGAGCAGGTCAAGCACTGGGGTAGGTTGAGCGTTTCATCTGGAAGCACAGAAATCCCTTCAGTGCAATGCTTTGGAAAAAAATGCACTGGGATACGATAAGGACACTTTGACATGGATGTGCAGGGGAAGATTTCTGTCCCTGCTTGACAGGGGGGAGCCACAATGGAACCAGTTGTGCAGCTCGGTAGCTTTGGAAGAAGGCCTTGGGAGGCAGGTTTGGGGCATGTCTTCAGGGTCTGAACTCCCTTGGAACCTCACCTTGCTTCAGGGCTGATCACAATCCATCTCCTCTTGCTCCTGTATAGCTTGTCTTTGCAGAGCCATAATTCAAACCAGCATTATTACGGTCTTCTGATGGTTGCCTCCAGCATGTTTCCTCCTGGAAGTTGCAGCACAGCCCCAGTGCCATGAATGTCCTTTAAGCAGCACTGTTCACACCTTTCAATTCCCTTAGAGTCTCTTAGCATTCCCATCGCTTATCCAAACATATCATATTTCAAGGTTTATTTTGTGGTCATAAACATTTGCTGTTGGCGTTCAAAATAAAACTCTTTGCTGGATCTTAGCCTAGCAACAAATATGTTGGATTGGCTTAGGCTGGAAGAAAAGGGGCTTTAGGAGTTTAGGAGAAATGGGCCTCCAAGTGGGAACGCTTTAAGCTGATCTCCCCGCTCCCAGACTTATCAGTTCAGACAAAACAAACGGAGCCTGCAGAGCTTTTCCTGGCACAGGGCTCCCATGGAGCTGGCGAGGCTCTGCAGCGCCAGCCCAGGGCCCTCAAGTAGCCTCTAATGAAGACACTTGAGGCACTGATTGAAAGTTGACCTCTGTTCAACTCTGCAAAGAGGGGGACGCCAAATGCATGAGAGCACTGCCCATGCTGGCCCTGAACCCACGCTCTCTGCAGCACCCTATGTGCAAAGGGATCATTCTGGATTTTGGTTTAAAACCCCTGCATTGCCACTCCCAGCAGCTGGTGGAGGGATAGTAGAGATATTCTTGCAGAGGGACTGAGTGGTCCTGGGAACAGGGAGGCTGCAAGCTGTTCTGAGCTAAGCTGTCCCCATCCTACCTTCTTTTCGGCCACAGAAAGTCACCCCAAGCTGGGCTGGAGAGCCCCCAGCACAGAAAGGGGGTTGATGAAAGGCCAAGGGGAGAAACTGGGAGTGGGTTTGATGACAGAAAAGCAGGATCCCAGATATGGATGTAGCTCATGGGTGGTGGAAATGGTCTGAGCAGGTGGCTGTGTAGAGTGGCTGGAAAGGAGGAGATGTCCTGAGGACAACAGCCATGAAAAGCAAATGCAGAAGTGTGTGGGTGCAGGACAGCCCCAGCGAGCATGGGACTTGCTCCTGGGAGGGCTACGTGAAGAGCTTGCTGGAGCAGAGAGCAGTGTCAGCACAGAACAGCAGAGGTTGCTCCTTGGGGTTTTGTGGACAAGGACAGATTGCTTTTAACCATTACATTGGCTCCAGAAATCACTTGACCCTGTAGGGCACGTCTGGCAGATGCTGCACTGGGGCTGCTGATCCCCAACAAAAGGGTCATGGGGATGCACACCGGCGAGGGTGACAGCACACGTACCCATCCGTAAGCGCAGAGGTGAGGAGAGGACCAAACCAAGGTGGTCTCAGTACCAGGATCCTAGCAGGGATATCAGGGCTTCTTCTCCCCATCCTCTGGGATTATCTTTATTCCTTCCTTCCCTCATTGCTGCCGGGGTGCAGGGAAGACACCAGGGATCTGCAATAGCCCCGGGTGCTTCCCTGTAGGAAAGGTTTGCACGGGAGTGTCCTCCACTGCTGCGTCCTTGCATGTTTTGCTGGGATGGCAAAGGCGTTCTTAGTGTCTGCATTTATCTCCTGATGATCCCCAATAAATAACTGTTATTAAGGACATACTCACTTGGAAAAGATGCAGTCTAATGGGGCAGCCAACTCCATGGGCCATGTCAGTCAAAGGGCTGGTGGCTACTGGTGTCCAAGCTCACCCCTGTGCTGAAGCTATATGTGGAATAAATGGAGAGTAGTATCCTATAATGTGACCGTCAGTTTGCAATCATCAGCTTTGCACATGAGCTGCTGCTGCGCCTCATTTTGCAAATCCAGGATTGCAAAAGGCTGGGACCCTGGAGATGGTGGGGTTTGGACGATGCTTCCTGGGTGGTCAAGAGTAAGCTGCTGGAACATGTCTAGAGGAGAGCAATGAAGCTGGGGAGGGGTCTGGAGCACAAGTCTGATGAGGAGGGGCTGGGGGAGCTGGGGGGTTCAGCCTGGAGCAGAGGAGGATGAGGGGAGCCCTCATAGCTCCCTACAACTGCCTGAGAGGAGGGGGGAGCTGGGGGGGTCGGGCTCTGCTCCCAAGTAACAGGCGATGGGATGAGGGGAAACAGCCTCAAGTTGTGCCAGGGCAGGGTTAGGTTAGACATCAAGAAAAATTTCTTCCCTGAAAGGGCTGTCAGGCACTGGAAGGAGCTGCCCCGTGCAGTGGTTGAGTCCCCATCCCTGAGGGGATTTAAAAGCCGGGCAGATGAGGTGCTTAGGGCCAGGGTTTAGTGGTGGGATGGCAGGGTTAGGGGAACGGTTGGGCTTGATGATCTTAAAGGACTTTTCCAACCTAAACGATTCTGTGATTCTATGATCTCCCCATGCTGCAGACTGCCATGATGCTCAGACTGGGACCTGCCCACGTTGGCTGAGCAGTGCGTTGCTGTTACGTGGAGTGTAGGTGCACATGACTGACCCTGCAGAAATATTCCCCTTTTGCTTATAACTTTATCGGCTCCTTCATTTTTGAGCTCCAATTTGATTAATGCTTTTCTCAGCCTGGACTTGAGTTTCTCTGAGAAGGCAGAGCAATAGTGATTTGCCTGTTTGGTGGCAGGAAACCAAGAAAAGCCAAGGAAAAATTTGCAAAGTGGGCTGAACACACTGTCGGTGCCTCCAGGTTGGGTGGAAGAAGCTCCAGGTGTGGCAAGGTCATTGTCCTTAGCTTGCAAATGTTTCTTTGCAAAAGATGAACTCTAATTGCTTCCAGTTGCATGGGAGAAAGTGGGCAAGATGGGAGTTCTACTAACACTCCACACAGATTTGCATCTCTGGGAAAACTGTCAGGGTGGAAAACACAGCACTGAGATGAAGGGGCTGGACAGAATGGGAAAAAAAATCTCCAAAAAAAGTTGTTCTCAGAGCAACAAAAGACATCAGATGTGGCAGGGGGATCTCTTCCCTCTTTTATCAAAGCACACGCAAAGCTGCGTATGCTCTCGACAGCTTGGCAGGCAGGATATTGCAAATTCCAGCCTGAATCCCAGGGAATTCAGAGCGTGCATTTGGCAGGCAAGTGCTGTCTTTGCTGCAGGTAGGCAGCTTGGCCAAGCTGTAGGCCAGGTTTTCTACAGATTTTCAAAGCACTATCTGGGCGAAACGTAGCCATTGCTCAAATAACTCTTGAACGGTAGCAATGGAAGAAACCTGCCGCGCTGGGTCAGGGCCCTGTCTTACAACCACAGCTCTCAGTTCTTCCTACAAATTAATCCCAGGTTGCAAAACCTTTCCTATCAGCTCCGAGGTTGCCTAAGGACTTTGCAATCCAGTAAGGATTGCTGGGTTCTGGTTCCAGTCAATGGAAAGTGGCTCTGGAATCCAACAGATTTGGATCAAGCCCACCCCAATGCTCATGCTCACACAAGAAATGCCCTTTTATCCCTCACTCATTCCCAAAGGAATCAGTGGTGAAGTGTATGTGGATGGTCATTCTCCATCAGCTGGGTCCAAGGCAGGTCTCTCTCACCAGGGATGTTTTCCACCAGGGAAATATCTCACCAGGGATGTTTCTTTTCCATAGGTGAAGTTGTTGACTCTCAGCCTGCTGGCAGAGCAATCTGGCATCCAGCCTGCTCAACATTTAATGCCTGTGTGATTTTTAAATCTCTCACTTCTCTTGCCACCCTATCTCAGCTCTTTGACTCAGCCAGAACATGGGCAGCACTTTGTGAATGCGTAGCTGCACTCTGTGTTAGGTCCCAGCTTTGTGCACCCTTAAAGCCAAGGTCTAGCATGTCTAAATGTCTGTCTTGGTTGCAGAAATGTCTTAGTAGTGCTGGTGGTGATCTAAGCTGTTACCTCCTGTTTATCACATTGGCTCTGGGACCATTTCTGGTGTGTCCTGGCTGCTTGGGAAGGATCATTGCAGCAGACAAGGAGGAATGGGGACGGGACAGAGCAATGGGAAGGGATCGGCCATCCACAGCCTGCTTCAGAGGTAGAATTGTATCACTATTTGCAATTTACTGCCCATCCATGAGGCTGCCCAGTTTCTGCCTCTAACGCCTGCATGTAAGGATGCGAGGTTTGCTCTAGTTTTGGAGCAGCAAACTCAGGGAAAGGGCAGGAGGTGAGAGGAGATGTACAGTCTGTGCATCATTCCCAGTGGCTCTTGTTACCTGGAAAGCTGTGAGGCACTCAGGCATAACCTCAGATTTGCTCACATAAGCCTTTCTCTCATCCGGGCTCTGAAAAGCAAAGCGAAGACGTGAGCACACCTTTCGGAAATGCAGGAATGGCCAGGGACACATCGCTCTGCTTTAACAGCCTGGCTTTTAAACTGTGCGATGACAAGAGTTTCAGCTTCCTGCTGCACACAGAAAATGTCCAATAAAAGATTGCTTTATTTTAAGACCACATCATGAAGCTTTACCAAACGCAACAAGAGCTCATTGGGCCATGTGGAAGAGGGCTCTGTTATAAAGTGATTTGAGGTCACATATTTTTGTGGCCCCTCTGGTTTCTGTCTGGGAAATGGAGGTTATAGCCCTTAGAATAGAATTATAGAATCATAGAATCGTTTAGGTTGGAAAAGCCCTTTAAGATCATCAAGCCCAACCGTTCCCCTAACCCTGCCATCCCACCACTAAACCCTGTCCCTAAGCACCTCGCCTGCCTGACTTTTAAATCCCTCCAGGGATGGGGACTCGACCCCTTCCCTGGGCAGCCCCTTCCAGAGCTTGACAGCCCTTTCAGTGAAAAAAATTTTCCTGATGTCCAACCTAAACCTGCCCTTCTTTCCTCCTTGCCTGCAGCAAGATCTTCAGTGCAGGAGCCAGTCTTGTCCAGTATGGCTGGACACCATTTTTGGGGCCTCTAGATACTTCTCTGGTGCAAACACCTGCAATGAACAGCTCAGACACCTGGTTTAGCATCTAGTGCAGATGTTGCTGACGTTGTGCTGCAGATGTTTTTGCAATAGATGTAGTGAAGGTTTTGGATTTCACACAGCCCCACCGGCAGAGATATGCGTGGGATGGAGGGGAGGCCATGGGGTGGACAGCCCTGGGGCTTCTGCCTTGAAAAATAGAGTGGACCAGGGACTGAAGGCTCCCAGTCCTCAGTAACACATGGGATGGTTTCTTTTCCAGCCAACTGCCAGCGAAGAGAATTTGGACATCACTGTGGGACTCTCCCTGGATAAATCCTTGTCTTTAAATACTTTTGCCCTGGAGCTGAAGGAAATGATGCTTGTTTTTCCCAGGCTTTCACCCACTGAGCTGAGTCAGCCCAATTCAGGCATCCTTCATGTTCAGCCCTGAACAGGTTATTTAAATCCCAGTGGTAAATAACTGGTAAATCAGAAGCAGCGCGGTGGGCTGCTTAACCCATGCCCTGTTCAATCAGCACCGCTCTTTTTTTAATCATTGCATTGGAGAGAAAATCCTCTCCTCTTCAGCCAGATGGAGCGTGGCTGGTGGCTGCCCCGTTGCTGCAGGGCGGCTGCTCTGCGAGCGGTCCCTGCATCCTTGCAGCCGCTCTGGGTCTGGTGGTGCTTGTCCTGGATCAGCTGCTTGTGCCTCCCAGACCATCAGCTCTCCCCCTGCCCACATCATTGCCGTCGCTTCCAGCTTTGGCTGCTGACTCACGTCGGTTTTGCTGAACCTCCCTCCCTGGCCGAGCAGCTTCCTTCACTCGGTCGGTCGTTTCCCATCAGCAGCATAAACATCTTCCAGTTGTCAACCAAGATGTTTTGAGCTGGCAGTCTCTGGCTCTGGTGACATCTGGTTTCCAAGAGAGGCTGAGCAGGGAGTTTCAAAGGGCTGAACGTGCTTTTCTGTGCAACATCTCCAGGAAATTGGCTCGGGGTCAATGAGAAGCCTGGAGGCAGAGCGGGCAGTCGGTGGCCAGAGGTCCCCTCCAGCTGGCACATCCTCCCAAGAGGTGTGCAAGGTGACAAAATTGAGCTCTCAAGGGCAGAAGAAGATGGGCTGTTTTTTCCAGAGGCAAGGTTATTTTTGCAAGGCCAGCTTTGAAGGGGATTGGTCCAAAAGATAGAAGAAGGCAACCAAAATTAAGTCACCTAGAAAGAGCAGCGAGAAGTTGCCGGGCTGGTGTAATGGCTGAACGATGCCAGGCACTGATGCACAGCTTCTGCTCTGCCCCTACATCACACGTGGTGGTGGAGCTGTGATTCCTACACAGATGTCTTTGATAGCAAGAACAAAATTGTAGAGGAAATAGAGTAGTGGCTGCTGTTACTGCTGAGCACAGGTAACTTTGAAGTCTTATCGTGTAGTAGGAGATATGTGGTTTTGGTGGTGTGAGGCAGTAGTTTTAGCCAACTTCCTACATCCAGACCATCACAGGGGAGGAGAAGGACCCATTCCCCATGTCATGTTTTGGAGGTGGGAGAAGAAAGGAACGGCAAACCTGAATACAGGATTTCACAGAAACCAGCTGCCCTGTTTTCTGCTGTGGCTGCGACCCAAGGAGAGCATCTTCCCTGTCCTCCCCAGCTGAGAGCAAGTGTCGTGAGCAAATGTCCCCTTGCTGCTTGGATGCCTGGAGATGCTCACTGCTGAGGAAGGACTTGTGCCAAAATTTCAGCAGATTCTTCATGTGCCACGCTCCCCCAACCGATTGAACCGTGCTTTTGCTGGCACGTTCCCGGCACAAGTGAAAAGGGCTGTTGGTGCACAGGAGGATCTGAGTTTCCAGCAGAGAATATGGCTCCTCTTGGTCTTTTCTGAGATACTGAGCCAGGCCAGATGGGCTTCTTTCTGCCTGGCCCACCTTTGAGAGCTGGACGTTTCTGAAAGGGTCTGCGAGAGATAGCAAGCCTGCTCTCACTGTCTTTGGTTCTTAAATTGATGCAAAATGTGAAAGGCTAATCAGCCAGCCCTGTCTGCAACTGATGGAGGGTGTAATTTCAGCACTATCTGTGCTTGATAACATTTAAACATTCCATTTAATCCAGGGAGAGGTGGTCTGAGATAGAGAAAAGACCATCCAAGCAAAAAAAAGATTAACTCCTCCACAGTCAAAAGGCCAAACCAGATCATCGCTTTCCCTCTGAGGCAAGCCCAACCTTCCCGGACCTCCTCCTGCCTCCTGGGGGATGAGGAGCACCGAGCCCTCTTGCCGTGGTGGAGCTCAGCTCCCAGTAAATGACATGTTCACACACGGCTGCTGGTTTGTGGTGGGAAAAAAATAGACCACTCCAGCCAGCAGCTGTCCCTGAGGAGGGGCTGGGAGCAGGCATGGGCCCCGTTAATTACAGCCACGTCTTTGTAACGAGAAGCACTACAGGAGAGGAAGAGCAAGGCGGATGGGGGGCTGATCTCTCAAGCCTTGTAGCGTGGGGTATGGCCAAGCAGAACTGTCTCGTGGGTCTGGCAGGGCGGACAGAGGAAGCAATGGGGGCCCCATCTCCTCTGCGTTTCTCATTAGCCTCTGAGCTGCTGCATCCCAGTGAGCTCCCCACGGCTCATCCCATTAGCTCTATTTACGGCTTGGGAAGCGATATGTTTATCCAGACACTGGGAGCAAAACACGCTCACTTTTTTTTTTTTTCAGTCTGGGACATCTTATTTTAGGTTAAGGGAAACAGCAAGGAAAGGAAGAGCAAATATAACTCCCCGGGAGACAACAAGCCCACTTGTGTCTGCCTTGGCGAGGACCTCAGTCTTGGAAGTCTGTAAAACTCAAACCACCGATGTCCTGTGGAGGGGAGAAGCCAGCAACTATCCACAGCCATGCAGCCCACAAAGTGGGAAAGTTCAGAAGAAGCCTTAAGTATGAGCAGGTCCCTGGGCTGGAAACCAGGAGATCTGACACTGCTTCTCCAGGCCTAGTTGAGCAGAGCTCTGGGGTGAGCTCTGGGACCTCATCAACACATACAAATATCTCAAGGGTGGGCGCCACAAGGATGGAGCCAGACTCCGTGGTGCCCAGCGCCAGGACAAGGGGCAATGGGCACAAAGAGGTTTCAGTTGAATGTGAGGAAGAACTTCTTGACTTGGAGGGTGACAGAGCCCTGGCCCAGTCTGCCCAGGGGAGTTGTAGAGTCTCCTTCTCTGGAGATATTCAAAGCCCGCCTGGACAAAGTTCTGTGCTCCCATGCTCTGGGTGAGCCTGCTTGAGCAGGGGGGTTGGACTACATGATCTCCCGAGGTCCCTTCCAACCTTTGCCATTCTGGGATTCTGTGACTGGGAACAAGCCCAGTTCCCTTCCAGCATGTCTGCTCCCCATCCCAATCTTCGTCTGCTTGAACCAAAAGCTCGCCCAGGCTGGCACGGGCTCTCTGAACATACCTCCACACGCTTACAATATGAAAGCCAGACCCAGCCATTTCTGCCTGCTGTAACATCACCCACCTCTAGGAAAGCTCCTGTTCAGCTCCCAAGTTTTGGGGGTTGTTCCTGCAGTCTCAGCTGCTTGGGTTTCCAGAAAAAGTGGGGCAAATGTGGCTTTCCTTTGGAATTAGCTCATTACTTTTTTCATCTCTAATAAGGCTGAAGAAGCACTTTGGGTATGGATGAGGATGCATGGAGGTCCTTTTCCCTACCTGAAATGGAGAACATGGGAGCTTGCTCTGAAGATACAGGAAAATGAGAGCTCATGCAGTGATAGGAGACAGGCAAAGAGAGATATAGGAAGGAGGAGAAGGGAAGGACATTTTCTAGGATGTGTGACATTGGAGGACATTCATTTAGCAAAATACAAACCTTGGAATGCAACAATTTTGAGGACATCTGCTCTGAAAACACGGCAGGATGCCCATCTGCCTTCTTGAGGCCCGACTGCCAGCAGACAAAGAGTTTGGTCACCATGTGCAACCCTTGTTGAACAACAGGAGCAGAGCATCATTGATGGTCTCAGATAGCCTGTGGTCCTGGGGATGAGCGTGGTGCCACGTCTGCTGAAATTGTGCTGCAAAGGGACCTGTCCCCCAGCCACCATGGTTGAACGTGAGCAGCAGGATTTGTCCCCCGGCACCAAGGACTGGTGTGCAATGCTCCCGGCATGACCGGTCCAGAGGAAGAAGCCTGAAAAAGCGCGGCTCCCCTCTGCACTGCCCGCCTCCGCTCCCTGTGTCCCCCTGTCCTATGTGGCCGGGACTCACCTGGGAGCAGGCTTGCTATAGTTTTCCGTGTTTGTACAATGTCTAAAGTAATCAAGATTTTCAGGGCACTGCAGGGCTGGATTTTCAAGTGCTTGGTGCTCGCTGACATTTCAGGAGAGTCTGACTCTTGTGTAAGCACCTAATAAGGCTCAGAGGGAAGAGGGCAATAACACTAATAGCAGCAGCAGCAGCAGTGGTCATAGAATCATAGAATGTTTTGGGTTGGAAGGGACCCCTAGAGGTCACCCAGTCCAAGCCCCCTGCAGGAGCAGGGACACCTTTAACCAGATCAGGTTGCTCACAGCCCCGTCCAACCTGGCCTGGAATGTTCCCAGGGATGGGGCCTCCGCCACCTCTCTGGGCAGCCTGTTCCAGGGTTTCACCACCCTCATTATAAAGAATTTCTTCCTTAGATCCAGTCTAAACCTACCCTGTTTTAGTTTAAAACCATCCCCCCTTGTCCTGTCACAGCTAGCCCT
Source organism: Gorsachius goisagi (assembly GCA_018403395.1). Taxonomy (NCBI): domain Eukaryota; kingdom Metazoa; phylum Chordata; class Aves; order Pelecaniformes; family Ardeidae; genus Gorsachius; species Gorsachius goisagi. The sequence goes on from BOSO01013546.1 coordinate 27,135, forward strand.
ACTAAAAAGATTTTCCCCATGAGATCCCTAGTATGGTGCTGGCCTCCTCCGTAATTGCCATTTCCCCATTTCATTTCTCCAGTGCATCGACAAACCAATTGATTTAAAAACATCAGCAGCAAAAGCCACATAAGTGCACCAGCTGTAGTGCTGGGTTTGCTTTGCCTCGTCCCTCAGGTCATTTCGCCCCTCCCTGATAGCCCAGGGACGCTGCAAGTCTCTCCCCCCAAGGAGGCATCCCTAATGTCTGCCTGACCCCAGAGGGGATGTAGACCTCGTGATGGTGGTGGCCAAGCACCTGGCTCCCGGCATAGCGGTGCCAGTGTGAGCCACAACAGAGGCTGCATTCGGGTTGCAGAGGGGCAATCCGACCCTGGGGCAGGTTTTGCTTGGTTAAATAAAATGCTGGGGAAAAAAAAACCCCAAACTCCCATGTTTGAGCCAGGCCCAGGCAGCCTGATGCTCTCCAGCCAGGGTCAGAGGAGGTGTGTGGTCACCCAATGTTTGCGGTAACGGCCGATTCGCAGATTTATGGCAGCAATCTGAAAAATGCGGCGCCTTGCGAGCGAGCCACTGGAGCTGGGAGGAATGTGCTAAAGGCGAAACATGATGGGAAAGTAAATAGGGAGGAACTCTCCGAGAGCGGGGAGGAACCCAGCCCAAGTGCCAAAACTTGATGCCGGGACTCGGGAAAGAAAGGAAAGAGGCAAAGGGAGAGGGGAGGCTGTGTTGGGTTGGAGAAAATGGTTTGGAGGTGGGCTGGGGGGGAGACGTCAGGGCATCAGTGCGTCCCCGCCAGTCCCTGCCTTGCTACTTTATGCGCTGCTCTTTGTTGGCGTATGGCATCGTGTCATGGGAGATGAATTTTGACTTAAAAACTTGAGCTGGAGAGAAAAGAGGAGCAAGGGACGTCTCAGCCCCAAGCGCAGGGAGGCCCAGCAGCAGTGCTCCTTGGGCTGAACTGCCTTGGGTCCAGCCAGCAAGAGGAAAACACAGGGGTTTGCTTTTTATTTTCCCTAGAAATATGCTGGTGTTTGTTTTTTTTTTTTTCCAGAGAGGAGACACAAAACAAAGCAAACCTTTGTAGGCAAAAAAAAGTGAGTTTTGTTTTGATTTTCTCTCCATGTTGTTCAATCAGGGCTTGCTTAGGTCCATGTGCAGCCAGAGTTCGCTCACCGTCACATACTCTTAAAACCCTTCCTACGTGGTCAAGCACCTCTGGCCCAGAGTATTCCCTGTTATTGTAAAAACCAGAGAATATATGGACAGCAAGGAGGCACATCACGTACTACCACTCCCTTTCCCAGAAACAGGCTCTTTTCCAGCTAGTGCTCCTTGGGCAGAAAGATGTTTACATGGAGGCATCGAAGTCCCCCGCCTGCAGGAAAGCTTCCCACACCCAGCATCTCTGCCTCTGCAACACCCGCGCTCGACTGTGTTGGGTTTGCTCCCGGTGACAATGTGGGACCATGCAAGGGTGTCACTGCTGGTGGTTCAGCCCTGGCATGGCGAGGGCTGGGGTGTAAGGTTGGCCCAGGGGTGAAGAGGTGCCGGCCGACCTGCTCCTCTGAGTGTGCTCCTCTGCTCTGCCGAAGACATTATTTCAACGCTGCAGTTTCCCTCATGGCCTTTACAGCTGCTGGTTTGAAATGATTTTTTGGCTTCTTGTCCTGGAAGAGATTTGATGTCAGAGATGAAGTGCCTGAACATTTAACTCCTGCTCTCCCCCATCTTCTCCTCCTTTCCTTCAGCACCCGAGAGCCTTTTGGCTGCTCTCACCTCAGGGTGAGTGGTTCAGGCAAGGGGGCCAGACCCAGGTTAAAACCTCACCCAGAATACGCAGATGTTGAGCCCTGAGTGAGGAAAGTCCTTCAGGCTCCCCACGGTCTGTGGAGAAGAAGGAAACCCAGAAGCTCCAGACCAGGGTGGACAACAGCCCATAGGGATGTCCCCTGCCTCCTACAGGAAAGCTGTTTTCTTTGCCCTGGATCAGATACAGCATCTTGGAAGCTGAGGATCCCCAAGAGACCTTCACAGCGGTAGATGACATAAATCAAGGTCCCAGCTCACTGGTGTGAAACCCCAAGGGTGCATCTGTGATGGGTTGGTCTGCAGTGGTAATGCTACTTATTCCTGAGCTCCCTAAAATGCTGAACTTGCCTTGAAATTGTCCCAAATATATAACTTGAGTTCACCTTTGGGCTCAAGTCCCCCAGGGGTCAGCATGCCCTGACCTCTGGCTCCCCAGTCCAGGGATGTGATGGGACCTGTCCCCTTTTCTGAGCAGAAGCATCCTGTGGTTTCACGGTGGGCACAGGGAAGGCAATGGAAAAGGCAAAAATAAGTGAAAACAACTTCCCCCTCAGCACCCCCTGTCTTCAAATCCCCCCCAGTCCTAGCTCCACTTTCAGAAGCTTTCCAGACTTACGTGAGTCTCTGAAGCGCTTTGACCTCCTTTTTCCCACCTTGGTGGCACTGTACACTTTATTCTTTTCCTTCAAAACTCATCGTAACTATGCAGGGGATGTTTTTAAAGCAGCAATTTCTCCCCAGGAAGCAGAGACCTGCTGTCTGGCCATAGCAGACGCAGAAAATACACGGAAAGACACAATTTTGAGCCATGAATTCAACCTAAGTGTGAGGAACTAACGTTTGTAAGAAGGAGCTGTTGTGCAATTGAAAGTCCCAGATGTAAACAACAGCAGTAGGCAGTGCTCAGGAGAGGTTACAAAACCCGAGATGTCGTTGTTGAAGCCTTTAAATGATCCATCAAAGCATGCAATATAAAAATGTTCTGATGCTCAAAACTGAGGGAGCTGGGAAAGGCTGCTCAGTGTAGGAAGTTGGTCACAGAAGACTTGGAGGAATTACGTGGATCGGGCAGGAAGGCAGACAAGTGACTTTCAGGACGGTGATGCTGCTGCTTTTGCTGAGCATAATTAACACCATGAATATGTACGATGAAAACTGGTGGCATGCAGGGAAGTCTCCTGCTGCGTGGACAGGCAAGATGCTTGATAAAGTGTAGGTGTGAATGCAGATTTAGCGTGCCTGAGGATGGAAAGGGAGCTGGAAAGCCCACAGGCGTGTCTGGGCATCCCGATCTGCTAGGCCTCGCTTCAGGGTCCGTCCTGCTCCCAAGCTTGGGGTTTGCCCACCATAGGGTCAGCAATGAACATGTCTCCTTCTGCTCCCAAGGCCAAGCCCTGGCTTCGCTGGGGTCAAAGAGAATTTGTTTCTATTGAATTCAATAAACATGAGCCATGGCATGACCAGCAACAGGTATTAATGTCTGCAGTGAACACAAACAGGGTTGCAGAGTTTTAAGTGTCTAACACTGGGAACCTTGGAGATGTACCCCAGCTCTGGTTCTGCTCCCAGGAGCCCTTTCTCACCAGTGCCAATGTGGGGAAAAGGAAGAATTTGACTTGGCCGCTTGGGGAGGAAAGTCCAATGTGAAATTTGCAGTATCGTGAATACCTGTGGTCATTTTTCACTGCTGAGCTCCAGCATTGATTTAGTTCCCATCATATCCTGGGGACAACAGATAGCATCAGCAACCCTACAGACACACCGATGGACAAGGCTCTTGAGGAGTGGGTTGGTGTTGGAGGAAGAAAAGCAAGCTGGGAGTTTTGACCCATGTCCTGCTGGGTGCCAGCAAGGACCAGATGCCACAGTTCAGGTAAACCATGTTGTGGGGTGCTGCTCGTGGTGCTACAGCCCACGTAGGAGCCTTCCCACCCCACCAGATGCATCTAATACACAAACAGCTGTGGAAATGAGGAGATATGACCTGTTCTACTAGAAGTACCCTTTTGTGGGTGAACCAAATCATGAGTGTTTTCCCTGGATATCCACCATCTGAGCACTCACCTCCTTCCAGACTCTGTTTCTGGTCTGGCCTGCTGCAGGCTGTGGTTGTGCAGCCCATCAGCCCACTGGAGATGAGCGTTGAAGGTTTTTAGGTAGGATAACACACAGCGGAGTCCTGAATTTACTCCGTTTACACTGGAGGAAGACTGGGGCAACTGCAGGATCTCTCTGAGAGAGTTTCTGCAGCATGAAGCACTAAGGGGTCCGGGACTGTGATTAGTACTCCAAGTTGCTTCTACGGTATGAATATTAAGAAATGATGATCATAGAATCATAGAAACACTTTGGTTGAAAAGACCTTTAAGATCATCAAGCCCAACCATTCCCCT
>BOSO01013547.1:0-44647 GCA_018403395.1 Gorsachius goisagi
GAAAGATGGGGAAAATCTTTTTAGTAGGGCCAGCTGCGTCAGGACAAGGAGCAATGGTTTCAAACTAAAACAGGGTAGGTTTAGACTGGATATAAGGAAGAAATTCTTTACAATGAGGGTGGTAAAACACTGGAACAGGTTGCCCAGAGAGGTAGGGGATGCCCCATCCCTGGAAACATTCAAGGCCAGGTTGGATGGGCCCTGAGCAAGCTGATGTAGTTAGCGGTGTCCCTGCTCACTGCAGGGGGGTTGGACTAGATGACCTCTAGGGGTCCCTTCCAACCCAAAACCTTCTATGATTCTATGAACAGTTGCATAACTGAAATATCACTTTCACTGGTCGTGTAATTAATGCTTTCTATGAAGGGTACTTTGAGACATACAAATTAGGAGCCAAAGCGTATTGTGAGGTGGCTTTTAGTAGGAAGAGTTGTGAATAAAGAACAGGTGGATGACTATATTGTGTATGATAACTATATAATGAGGTAAATGTAGATTCTTTTTTGTTTCTTGTATGCAATCTCAATACTGGGGCTAACTTTAAGTATGGAAGAAATTGATGGGCGATCTAGACTTCAGGACACATCCAAGACAACAGAAAATATATTCCTGAGGTCTATCAATTATGAAAAGAAAGACAACAAAAGATTAACCTGTGCAGTTAGAATAATCTATTTGTATCACATGCAGTGTTGGCAGCCTTTATGGTAAGCCACTTTATTCAGGAATGTGTGCAGTTGAAGTTTTAAAAAATATCCACCTCAAAATGCACTGTAAATTTCTGGTAAGGCTATTTAAAACTAACAAGAATAGGTTTCAGAATCAAGTATTTCTGAAAAGATCATATCAAGTCCATATCAAATGTAATGTTAGTTATCAGTTGGCCTTAACTCTAATTAAAATAATACTTCAGAGAAACCTATCAAACAAATCTCTTCTTACAGAAATGATGTGAACTAAAACATCAGACAAACTATATATTTAAATAAGGTTTTCTAAACTCATGTTTTAGGTATCAAACAGGTTTTATAATGCCTTTTTTTAAGTAGCAAGGCAATTGAGATCCCTGAGATAACAGCCACCAGACTGGCATGTTAGGAGGCTGGGAACAGGTGAATTTCAGAGCATCATTCTTTGACACAGAGCTCAAACCTAAGCTATCCCACTGGAAGTACATATGTTGTTTTTGTGAAATATGCATCACCATTAATATTTTCTTAAAGTTTCTGTGTGAAACTCATCTCAAAACAAAACAAATTTACAGGAGGACTTATGTATTACATTAAAAATACAGAGGGCATGGAAAAGTGCTTTTTTTCCCCCCTTTTAGATCCTCTCATAACAATGTTGTGGCCTAACCCAAAGTGAGGATAGCCTTTATTGTAAGTATGTATTCCCACACTACCTTTCTGTGAATGGCCATTTTAATTAGTAGAAGGCAAAAGAAGTCTGTGCTCCTAAGAGATGTAATAAACTGGTGCTTCCTTCATTTGGCAGGTACCTTACCTATTTTGTTTTTCTCTTTTTTTTTCTTTTGTTCTGCCCATTTGTAGTATTAACTTCTTTCTTTTTTTTTTTTTTTTCCGGGGAGTAGTGTAAGAGTAACACTATTGCTGCTAATCTAGAGCATGTTAGAATCCCTGAGTGAGAAGTACTGTGTAAGAGAGTAGTAATATTAGTTGTTGTGACCGCTTATATAAAATTGTTAGGGTACTATGTCTTTGTTCCTACTGGTAAAAATCTCTCTGTTATTATTATTCATAGCTAGAAGGTACAATCAATGTAATGTGAAACACTTCAAATATTTCTTTTATTGCATTACAGGATTGGGTGGAGGTGTTTCTGAACTTTGTTTTTAGCTTGCTTATCCTGTGGCTATTTCCGAGTGGTAGAACTATAAAAGACAACTGAGCTTTCCCTCACAGGGATTACATTTATTTACGTGTGTAAAGTTTGCTGCCCATAGATCTGTGTTCCTTGGGCCTTAAAGCAACTGGGTCATACACATCTATAGCATCAATGCAATTCCAACAATTTAACTGATTACCCAGACAAATACCTGTGATGTATTGTTACTTATGAAACACCTGTGTGTTGATCTGCTAAGAAAAAAAATGAAATTCTTAGTGAATAGAAAGCTATTCCCCATTAATTGTCTGTTTTGATAACTCTTTTCAGTTTTTCAACTCCCTTATAATATATAATACAATATAGTACTGATTATCTATAGCTTCTCAAGATTAATTGTCCTACTGACAATGAGTTCATTTTTTGTTTATTATAGAAATAAGGCAACCCACCCACAAACATTTGCTTCATAGAAAATAGTTGCTTAGACATGACTATAGTTTTTTTTCCGGAACGTTTCCACTGATTTTAGTGGAGTTATCTCAGGAATTTTCCCTGTATATTCTATCCACCTACCTGAAGTATGTGTTGGATTTGTAATCTTGTTTAGATTTTAAAAATAACTCAGAGCAATAAATACTGAAGTCTGAGATTTGTGTGTGTGTGTGCATGACACAGTAAAAAAGAAAATGTACTGTCTTTTAATTAGTAGGAAGTATGTGTTTTTCTGGTTCTCTTCTTTTAATCCTTATTAATGTCACAAAACTTACTAACTGCCTGACTTGAGAACTGGGTTAGAGAGGTCCCCTCAAACCCCCAAATATTCTTTACATTCTTGTTTTCCTGAGAGAGAAATAAATCCAGCGATTCTCTGGAAGGAGAACTTCCTTACAGCCGTCAGAAGACTGCTTTTCTCCTCTGGATATCAGAGTACTCTGCAAGTCTTTGTTTCTACTTAAAACAATAGATGCCCCTCTGAGGACTGAGGGGAAAGGAAAAATAATGAAATTTAGTCTGCGTCTTGGCAAAGAATTTACTAATCCAAATGTGATTTTAGGTCTGCTTATTATTAGTTCAAACACACTTGTTTTTCTCTCAAAATACCAAGACGCAGCATAATTTAGGACCCTGATGTATTCTGAAGTATGTGAAATATTTTTTCCAAATGCCTACAGGTTTCAATTCTGCAGCTCTCCATCTGTCAGGAGAATGTTTGGGTTGCTATTTTATTATTTTTATTTATTTTTCAAATACAGCCCTAGCAGCTGTGCTCTCAGAAAGACCTAAACTGCCACCAAGTTCACTGTGAAACATTAAGAAGCCCACAAAAACTTGTATTAATGTTATTTCATTTATAACAGGTGTCTTGCTGTTTTCATTGAGATTTTATTTTCATAGGGTTTTGTCTGAAACTGGCTCAGTTCTTAACCTAAACATTTAAATGGAAGTGTTAACTCATGATGCAGGGAGAGAGAGACTGGGACTGTTTAGCTTGGAAAAGAGCAGGCTCAGGGAGATCTCATCAATGTGTACAAACACCTAAAGGGAGGGTGTGAAGAAGAGAGAGTCAAGGTCTTTTCAGTGGTGCCCAGTGACAGGACCAGAGGCACTGGGCACAAACTGAAACACAGGAGGTTCCCTTTGAACATCAGAAAACATTTTTTCACTGTGGGGGTGACTGAGAAGTGTTATAGGTTGCCCAGGGAGGTTGTGGGAGATATCCATCCTTGGAGATATTAAAAAGCTGTCTGGAAGTAGTCCTGGGCAACCTGTTCTAGGTGGCCCTGCTGGAGAAGGGGGTTTGGTCCAGATGACCTCCAGAGGTCCCTTCCAATCTCAACCCTTCTATGATTCTGAGATTCTTTGAAATGTACCTAGAGTGGTCAGACAAATGGCATCAGTTCTGTTTCAGAAAATGTATAATTTCATAGAAAAAATGTATGATACATTTCTCCTCTGATCTGTTGTCTATGTGATGGACAGCCCTTTAGAAAACTGTGAACCTGAAATCATAATGCCAATCAAGCACCAAACTAAGAGTATGTAGCTAGCATTTCATAGCTTCTAGCTGAAATTGCAGTGCTAGATATGTATCTTAAACTGCAGTTTACTCTAGAAATCTGTAAAGTGAATTATGCTACCTTTGACTGTAACAAACCCTACACTGTACAGGAACTAACAGATTTAAATCCCAAGTGCAGCCTGAATTCCAGAAAAACATCCATTACCTGGAAGAAGAAAAAAGCTAGTACCTCAGAACAAATATAGTCAGGATCTGCTGAATCTAGAAGGGGTAAACAAATAACACTAACTTTCAGGGTCCTTAACTCTATCTACTTATGTTCCCCAGTGTTCATGGAAGAAATATGAACTCCTGAGCCCACTTGCTATACTTGGAAAGAATGATGGAAGAAAGAAAGTTACACCACTGTCTAAAACTGAAAGTATCATTTGAAGACCTAACTGTACTGCTCTCCCTGTATATTCTAATTTAATATTTAAGTGAATTTTAAACACTATGTGTTGATTTGCAGTAGGCTAGGAAGGTTTGCGAGGTGATTATTGTGCCCAAACTAATTTTTAAAGGAATCATGCTGTCTGGCTTTTTCATGTGTCTCAAACCCTTAACAAAAGTATAAGGGAAAGTGATTTTTTTTTTTTTTTTGAGATTATTCAGACACTGGGTGCTTACTTGTACTTTGTGTTTTTAAAATGCTGTATTTCTGGCCAATTACTGTACAAGTTTACTAAGTAGGAAGAGCTGCATGAGCAGGTGAGTTCTCTGCTTCATTAAAATTATAGCCAGTCTTTGAAGAATTGTTTTTCAGAATGTTTTAATGGCCAACACAGGTTTTCATAAAGCAACCCAGTGTGAGAAGTAGCCAAGCACCTTAAGTGGGTAAAGCCTTTTTTTTTTTTCTTTCCGTGCCAGTGAAATCAGTGAGAATCTGAGCTGTCTGGCACTCTTCAAGATGAAGAGTGTACCTTGTCAAACAGAAGAGTTGAGGCAATCCCAGTCGCATATCATAAGATATTTCTGGTGCCTAGCAAGTTTCAGATTAAAGGTATGAATGATTATTATGTCTGTGGTGAAGACTAGACTTAGCACACTTACAGTGTCTCACACTTCATGAACCTTTTAACTTGAAAATGCTGTTATAGTGCTGGCAGTATTTGAAAATGAACCATGCCATCAGTACTTTATCTGTTTTTATGCACCAGTGTTACAGTCTTGTTACAGCCTATCATCTGGTGCTGCACGTACTCTGAAAATATTGCCACAACACCTGAACAGGAGGGATGTCAATTCAAAGAATTCAATATTGATTCGTCAGAAGAATGAAGCAGCCTGTGTAGCAATTAACTGCATTTTCAGTGGTTCAAGTCTGAATGGTGATGTAACATACTTAAATTTGGTAGCATTTATAAAACTTCCTTTTATTTATTTTGGGTGGTGTTTCTGGCAGACACCCCTGGGAGACCAGCAATCAGGGAAATATCACATGGGAGCAGCATGCTTGGAAAGAGATTGGAAAAAATGTAAGTGAATGTGCAATAAAGTAAATGTCCTACCTTATTTTGAATAATTCTTAAAACCAGAACTATTTGCAGTCCTGAATAAAAGTGGGTTTCTCAAAATGTTGAGGAAAATTTTCTTTGTGACATAAGTGCTGATGAAACACCTTGCTTCAATTGAACAGTCAGCCTGTAGGAGTAGGAGATGTTCTGTACCTTACTGGTAGATCCTGAGGATTATGTAGGACTTGACAGTGTATTATTAGCAATGACCAAAAGCACAGTGACTAGCAATTTCCTGACCTTCACCAGATTCCTTCTTCAGTTGTTTTGGAATATTGTGATTAATTTCAAAACATTCAAATGAAAGCAGGATAGAAAACATTTTGAAGTTAATCAAAACCTGTTTTTCTGCAGCTCTGAAAGCCAATGAGTGTTCAGTAGAGTTGTAAGTAAAGCTAGCAAGTGTATGCATGCCTTCTTCCACGTCTTGCTGTTTACCTCTCCTTTATTGCTAAGATTTTCTTTATCTCTCCAGACACACACACACACACACACAAATACCAGGACTGTATCACACCCACTTTCTCCAAACAGAAAAGGTGAAATCTGCAAAATCATCTATAATAATCTCTTGTTTCCTTCATTCTTTCCCCCGAGTCCATTAAAGTTTCTCTGCCTATTGTCCATTCAGTTCTGCGTTTTTTGAGAAGAGCCAGAGCCCAGCCATTCTTCAATATCCTGTGTGTGCTCAGCCCAGTATTATAAAAGTGGTTCTGTTAAAAGCACAGACTGCAGAGGGTGAGGATTTAGAAACATAAATTCTAACAACAGTTGTTGAAGCTTCTGTTTTTAAATTACACCTGCATCCTCTATTTCTTTGTTATTGGCATTTCACTAATACTCTATCGAAGTTCCTTTATGACCAAGTCTGAGTTTTTAAAGAAAGATGTCAAAGTTAGAGATGCTCATAAACAATAGCTATATTATCAAGGGATTTCTGTAGCAAATGAACAGCTGGTAGCAAAAAGTCAAAGTGCAAAAGAGTGGGAGGATTATCTTAAATCAGTGAGTTTAAGGGTTGACATCTTCAGCAGTATGTTAGGACAGAACTTGCTGTACAATAGAATAATTAAAAAGTAATAATGCTCCAGGTGCAAATGCTTGGCGGTTTCTATCTCCTACTTGCAAGAATCCCATACAGTGGAAACCCTTAAGAACTGATAACATTTTATTTAAGTAAAGCTTCCATCAATAGAGGTGAGATTAGATTTTTTTATACTCTGCCTCTATAGTGACAATGAAATAAATGGTCTACTTTATTTCACAGGTGAACTAATGTGGCAAAAGCTTGAATGAATTGCTGGAGGCTGCATGTGCAAACCGCTGCTGGATTTGGAGTCCAACGGCACTTTCCCCCCCTTCCATCTGAGATAGCTGTTACACTTCTAGAGGTTTTTGCTGTTGTAGTTCTTTCAGGCTTTCAGTGGGGAAGGGTCTTGCAATAAAATCTCTCACAACCTGTGCATGTCTTCACCTTTGTACTGAAGTGCAGTAGCTTTTTGGCCCTCATTTATGCAAAGTAGAACAACAATAGGAAAGATTCAGTGTCACTCTATAAATTCAGACAACTGGAAATATGCTTCATATGAAAATAGCTAGGATATCGGACATGTGTATTGACACGCCTGTTCTGCCTCATTCACGGCAAAAACTTAAAATAAGATTTTTCAGACTCCAGATAAATGTTGTTCTACTTATTCATCAAGCTGACTTTATTTCATCTTTTATTTTTATTTTTAGCTCAGATATGCATACTAGGAAAGATTTTTCTTTGGTTTTATGCATTTTTGAAAATGTATAAGTTGATTTTTTTTTCCCTTCTCCTTACCCAAATTCTTCTATAAAAGGTTGAGCCAGCAGAAAAATATATTTTGTCATAAACATCCAGTTTAACAGTTCTGAAATGAAATTGTTAGTTGAACAAGGTATTCACTATCAAGACTCTGAGATGTTAGAATGTAATTATGATCTTGGGAGGCATGAAGTGGAGCAAAATTATTGTTTGTCCCATAATAGTACATTTTAATTAATTTTTCAGTAAGTGTACAACTCCCTCCTTGGTAAAGTTTCTAGTTACATATTTGCTTAATAGTTGAAAATTGTGTAGATAGCTAGCAGTCTTCGTGATACTAGAAAATATTTGTTCCCATATTCGGCAAGACAATGTGAACAATAACTTTCTAGCAGAAGGATTAGGAAAATTAACTTAGTGACAGAAGATCAAGTTCCAACTCAAAAACCTAGATAAAAATATTTAAATCAACCTCATAAATTTAGGAAAAGTAGCACTCTGCTTAGTTCTAGAAGAATAAGCCGCATTACTGTGTCTCCCAGGAGTCTATGGGGAGACCTAATGGAATCTGAAAACAGTCCAAGAACATATAGGCTGGAAAGATGTTTTCTAACAGCAAGCTTTTGGAGTCTTGAGTACGTTTCTTTCTGAACTCTTTTATTTCCCTGAATTTCTTTTCCCATCTTATACCTGCAGATAAGGTCTGAGTACTCAGCTGGAATCCAGAATATTTTGCTGAGAGAGACACCTAAAAAGCCAAAGGGAATTGATGGAAAATAGAAGAAAATTGCCACCCCTACCTCTTTCAGCTTTGTCTCCAGCATAAACATTGCATCCTTTCAAATGGCTATAGTGTGATTTATTTGACTAATATAATTTCTGTATTGTATATCTGTACAGTATGAGCTAGTCACTGTAAAGTTTAGTTGTAGTCACGGGTGTTCTCATCTGTGGAATTTAGGACATGATTCTTCACATTCTAAAGCAGGAGATTAAACAAACTGAACCTTAAAAGTGTATACTGTACTTTCCCAGCAAGAAGAAGAGAAGTGGGACTCTTAGCTCAGATACTGAATGCCTACAACACCGGCATTAAAATTTAGTGAAATGAGTGGCACTCTTCAAGACCATGAAGATCATCAAGATGACTAGGAAATCTTGCAGTCAGTGAAATAGCTGAAGAAGAGCTCTGTATTTGGCCAATATTGGTCTTTTCTTAAAATAAACCATACATAAGCAACTTATTTGAACAGGAGGAGAGTTGCTAAAATATTCCCTGGGTTTAGGGGGGTTTTTTTGAGCAGAGGAAGGTTTTGTTGAGGAGAAGATTGATATTTAGGCAATGAATTCTGCTCTTTCTGCTGCAATCAGTACTTCATAAGAAGAATGCAATCCATTGCAAGAATGAATGCCAAGCACAGTTGAACAACTTTGACAATCTCAGAAAATCCCACTAATAGACATTTTTTGCCATTGTTGTGGTTTAACCCAGCTGGCAACTAAGCACCACGCAGCCGCTCACTCACACCCCCCTCCCTCAGTGGGAAGCGGGAGAGAATCAGGAAGGAAAAAAAAGGTTAGAGCCGTGGGCTGAGATAAAGACAGTTTAATAAGGGAAAATAATAATAATAGTAATAATGAGAATGGTAACAGAATATACAGAATATACAAAACAAACTATGTACAATGCAATTGCTCACCACCCGATGACCAAAGCCCGTCCCGTCCCGAGACGCTATCACTCCCCGAGCTGCAAGCAGTTCCCGAGCAGCGATCACTCTACCCGCAACTGACCACCAAAGGACTGGATGCTGTTTATCTAGGGGAGATACAGTTTAGTTTCTCACCAGGAAAAAGTGAATTTACCTTAATCTAGTTTGCTGATTTTGGTTTTTTTCTGGGCATGTTTTGCTGACACTATCTGGAGCATATGACAGGGTCTTAACCATGCTAGGGTTGATTGATTTGTGCAGAAGGAAGTGTGCAGTTAAATGCTTTGTCCTTTCGTCTCTTGCAAAGTATCCCTCAGTAAATGGTAAAATAATATATTGGTGGTTCCTCTTTTCTGATCACTCCTTAAAAAATGATAATCCGGAATGATTCAGGAAAATAATTTGAATGACAGAGGCGTCACAACCTTGTGGATGGAAAATCCTCTAACAATTAATCAAAGCTTAACTTCCTTTTGAGGCATCACCACTGTCCTGGTACCTTGATGATATTTGTAATGAGCCATCTGGAGGTCATTAACAAGAATTAGAAATATTGTGAAGAGAGAACCCTAAAGAAATACCTGACACTAAGCAAATTGTATGTGGTAGATGACGCCATGAAAGCATTACCTCTCTGTCTTGCCTGGCACTTTCAATTCTGAACTGAGAAATAACCAAAAAGATGTGACTATAAAAAGGATATCTGATGGATGTTTTCAGGATTACATCAATAGTCTTACCTAACAATGACTTTTTTCTGAATGATATATACTCTTTTTCAAATCCAGCTCATCCCCATACCCCAAAAGTGTTGCATGTGCTTGTTTCATCAAATATGTATAATCAGCAAAAAAAAGTTTGATAGTATCAATGGGGATGTTACTTTAAAGTATAGGTCACTAGATTTGCCTGTTCTTACTTTAAAGTCTTGACTGAGGCTTAGAATATCATGTGCTAGGAGTATGCTACTAAATTTATTAGTAATAAGCATTTACAGGTCATCTGCCACTTGATATTCTTAAGTAAACATAGAACTGCTTAGCTTGGAGTATTCTGCTGAGGCTATTTTTCAAATTGCTTTGTGGGGGGAACCCAAACAAATAAAGCACTAAAGCTTCAATTCTTCTATCTCCCCAATTTTCTTGTGTGCAGCAGTATTTAATAACCCCCATAATATTAACTTGCCTCTGTACTATTTCATTTCTTGTTTTGCTAAACTATGGTATGTGAAATACTAAGTTTGTTCAACCTTTCTAAACTCTGAGAGATCCCACAGTTGAATAGTGGGGGATATTTTTTTTTATCCTTGTGGAAAACAGTGATTAAGAAATAGCTTTATCAGCTGTATCAGTTTCATGCACATCTTCAGGAACTTCTTGTCAGCAGGAAACGGAATTAGACATTACTAGTTCTTAGTTTCCTTACCTTATAAACACTGCAGCAAGCCAGATCTTGGGGTGTTACTGAGGTCTCTAGGAAAAAACAAAAAAAAAATGGCACACCATGGTTGCCGTAAAGCAAAAATAATAAGAAAAATAGAACTCTGCAGTTAGGCAGTAGCTAACACTGTAAACCTCTTTAGCTGTATAAATAACCATCTGCCTTATAAGTAGTTTCTGTTCATTTTGGGTTTAAATAGCGAATGATAGATACACTTCGTGCATGACAGCTTTTTTATACCCTCTAGTTTTATCCAGCAGCTTACTTATTAAAATCTTAAGAGACTAATACTTGAATTCAGAATGTTTTCAAAAGAGCAGTGGAGGGAATGTCAGGAGACAATCTATTTATGAGCCTGAGACAGCAACATTTCCAGGTAAAACAGAATTGTGATTAAACACTCAAAATGCCAGATGCTTGTCTAAAGCTGTAGAAATAGGATCCACATTGTGGTGTTCCAGAATGTCTAGAATCATCTGGTTAGTGAATGATTTATTCTTTCATTTTACAATGAAATTTTAAACCGATAAGCTTTATTGTTATAATGAGATGTTGTTTTTATTGTTACGGGGGTTCAATAACCCTAAATTTAGGGAAGTTTTGAAGGTAAATGGAAAATATGTTTCAAGTTTAATTTAGGTTTATTGTCTGTAGGTCATGCCAATCTAATCAGGGCAGGGAGGGTGGGGAAAAAGCAAATACTAATCAACTGATGTGAATAATGCTTCATGATGTGTCGTAAAGGATGGGAAAAAAAATAATAGAAAAACTGAGAAGTATGAAGTGGATTCACTCTGAGGTCACAAAAACTTTTCTTGATGGAAGAAGTAGGTAGGCATAAAGTTACTGACAGAATTTACTGGGATTTACTCTGTTATTTTCTTTGCAGGAAAAAGCAGGTGTGTGGTTATGGTATTTGTTAGTGTATGATGTCTTAGGTAAACTACAGGACTGTAACAGAAGTTCAGTGGTGCTTAATAGTACAAAAGGCAAGGACATGAACTTAAAAACTAATTCCTGAATTTTTGCTGTTTATTTGGAGCTTATACCCTGAAATTAAAAAAGCCAGACCTGAGTGTGATAAGTGAACCCAACATAAACATGTGATGCAGCTAGCTGCAGGAGGGGCAAAAGAAATTCAAATATTGGATGAAATAGAGGTGGTGGTGTCAATGCTACACAGAAGTCCTGAAACCTTTCTGTCTGATGCAGCCATCTGAGCTGTAATAAATGCAATGATGGCTACAAATGGTAATTGGGAGATTGTTTTTCTTATGAGATGAGCTCCTCCAAAGATGATATGGTCAGCTAAAGCCAGGACTAAAAAGGGGCAATAAGTATTCTGTAAAAAAAGAATCCTCAGAGTAACAGGGGGGAAGTATTAATAATCAATGCAATACTTCATGAAGAAAAATGAACATAAACTAGTGATTAATGAAGTCAGACAAGAGCTTGTTTCTAAGGTATTTAAAGGGCCTGCTACTGGGAATAGGTTACGTGAATGTGTATTGTGCAGGAAAGTCCTGACAATATTTAAGATGGTAGCTGATTATGAGGCAGGTTATGACTTAATGTCTACTCTGGTGGAGTAGTTGCTCATAGCCCATGAAATTCTTTACTGCCTTGTTTCTGTGTTAATTTGTCCTATGGTATCACAGCAAATGTTTGATTTGTAGGAAAGCAGAGTATGCAAGCCCATACTAGTCCCCTTAAAGAGTTGGTTAGGTTTTTTTAAGCAGAAAGGGGACCATATATCTTGTTCTTAGAATGCTTAGGTTCTCTGATACTTCAAAGTATTTTCTATGTCTAAACTCTTTATTGACACTTTGTCCAATACATTTGAGCTTATTGTCTCCAAACACATTAACGTTTGGAGATTCTTTGACATGTACCTAAAAAAAAACCAAGAAGCCTTTCATTAATATAGAGAAACTAATCCTGCACAAATGTTAAATAAAGATAAAGCTGTTCTGTGTCTGAAAAATTATGTAAAACCTTACGATACAGTGTGCTATAGCGTATTTGATACTATGCTAAACTTTTCAAGCATTGGTTCATTTGGTATTTCCTGTTAGTTTTTGTGAGGTTTTTTGGTTTGCTACTTTACCATCCAATCTCTCTTTTCCACTGTGAAGCTGTTTAAAGAAACTTCCTCATTTTGCTTTCAGATGGTCTCAGAACCTTCAGAGGTTCATGTGGGTTTGTCAGTAACAGCTATTTTAAATTCAAGAAATTATTACGAATGATTTCACTCCTGTGTTTCATGGCAAGGAAATGAACCGTCCATACCACATACTATGATTTCTGAATGTATGTGGGATTCTTGTAATAGCCTCAAGTATTAAAAGAGCAGTTTAGAACGTGTCACACTTCTTATTTGGGAAATTTAAGGACCCTAGTGGCTAGGGACAGCTTTGAAATATTGTTTCATAGTACAGTAATCTGCAGTTTAAGTATGAAGCATGTATTACAAATGTCTAAAACACTTTGCATTGGAAAGGAAAATGTTTATACTTTTTCCCCCCCTTATCTATCAAGATAGACAGCTGGCCAAAAAATTTAGTAACTTACGAACAAGAACACTTGGACGCATGAATTATACAGAAAAGAAACCTAACAGATCTCTAAATTCTTAATGTAGTTATTTTATTTACTTAAGGCATGAGGCAAGGGAAGAAAGTTATTGATGTCTCCCATGTATCCCCCAGCAAGCCATAGGTTAGCGTCTAGTAATCTTTGAGAAAAAGTCAAGGATGCGTTAATAACTTCTCTGAATAAAACACAAAATTATGGCACTAAATCAATGACTTATTTCTATGTTCTTTTAACACACAGGTTACAGTTGAAAAAGTGAAATCTTACTAATTTTCCAGGTTAATATTAGAGAATACTTTAACAAGTTAAATGTAGCTTACAATCTAATTCTTGAGATAAAATTTCCAAGATAGGATTTATTTAGATCTTAGGAAATAACTGTATGCGTTTTTTGTGAGGCTTTATAATGTTTCTAATTTAAAAACAAGATAAAATAGTGAATGTTACTTTTTGAACTAGTTTTTGATTACTAGACAAATTTGGAAATACCTATTTCTTTGATTATAAACATGAGTTTAACTGAAGGTTTTTCAAATAGCTTTTTCACAATGGAATTTTCACTCAGAAATAATTAGTACAAAAAAAAAAAATCCATCCCAGACAACTAAACAGAAAATGACCATGTGTGGTTGAGCTACTAACCTGTGAGGCATAAACTTGAGATGAAATCAGGAGCTGTCTTAGTGGTACCATGAGGGTAAAAGAACGTGTATTTCTTCTCCTTTAGGAAATTATATAGTACTACACTCCTCTCCTCCCAGTCTTGGCTGGAACACGTTTCTTCTGAACCTTTCTCTTAATATAAGAAATTGAACCTCATACATAATAATTAATCTTCATAAAAAGTACAGTTTCCATTTCAGAAAGCGAATGCAACTCTAAAGTGAGATTCAGTTAAATCTTTCTTAAGCAGATTCATACTGATACCCAAAGAGTTCGTTACTTGCCAGCAGCTGGGGGACTAACACATTAAGTTGAAACAATCTTGGGAAACTGCTTCACTGACTTAATATTCTCAAATAAATTTATATTACTTTAACAACTTAAATATAATTGTTCTCTTTTATTCTACTCATTTGACTGTGAAAGCAGTGTTATTTAATCTGGAGTTAGCATTCCATTCATGAAATGCTGGACAATTAGCCTGTACTCAGACTGGTTTGTATGTTTCTTCCCAAATCTCTAAAATTATTACAGTTTACTCAGAATGATCAGAATTAACTATAATTTGAAAGCAGAGTTTTGCTGAAGTTTCTAAATACCTCTACAGTACAAATGAAACCTAAACTAACATATTACTTGGCGCATGTCCATATTGAGGAGTGCAAGAGGAGAATGAGCACTTGTACATATTAAACCACAAATTACAGTAGTGAATAAAATACTGATTTTTATGGTTCAGCAAGATTGATATGTCTTGTAGCCAGTGTTGTTTTAATATAGGAGAACATGAAAAATGTACTTGTTTTTCTGAGACGTACTTCAAGTTCACACAGTGGTGAACTTGCTAGTTTATTGTTGTTGGAATAAAAATTCTGTGTGGGAGACTGTCTAATATAGCCACTGAAGAGCTGCTATATTAACAATATTCTCCATGGCTATGCTAGCACAGCAGAAGAAAAGATGATGGTATTGTCTTCAGTGACACTTTGAGAAACTTTGAACCAATTTACTTCAGAACAACAAAAAAAGCTCATCTAAAAATCTATGAATTTTAAAATGTTAGGACACCATGAATTGTTTTCGTCCATGTAGGACTATGAAGGAATAATACAAGTCACATACACCTGGATAAAACCTTGCAAAACAAATTCAAATGGTGGCTTTCACTTCATGTTTAATTTGTCTGTCTTTCCTTCCTTGTTTGAGCTGGAACTTAGGTCCTCTAATGCAACTTGGTGAGAAGGTGACTGTTTTCAGTGGGTTTTTGTTTGTTTGCTTGTTTTCAAATATTTTTTAGCTAGAGGTAGGGACAATGGGACTTACTTTTGATGAAATTTGCCATCCATGTTGTACTCCTAGGAAACTCGGATTAGGTTCAGATAAATTCTCAAAGTTTTGACCTGGATCAAACCACTTTCAGTCCTGGTATAACAAACTTCAGTGAAGGCTTAATTGCAAAGTGTTTGCACTGGCAGTGAACAAATTGGATACTATTTTTGCAGGTAATGACATATAATTATAATATGATCATTTAGGACAAAGTAGTGATAGGGAATTGCGTTGGTCTACATGCGTGTTTGTATTATCTACAACCATGGTCACTTAGTAGTTACTGCAGGGAAATGTATTGTAAGGTGTGTTTGTAGATATTAGTACTCTGTCAACCTTACTTAAAGCCAAGTGTTACTTTCCCTCAAAAGACTGGTACAGATGTGCAGATGGCTAGGACATGTTAAAAATGTCTTTGCTATGTAGCTCTTAATATCACTAGATGACATGACTTGTTGCAATCTCAGTAGTGTGGAAAAACTCTGGGAAAGCCACTAAAGTATGTAGCACTACATAGGAAAGATGGATGAGCTAGATATATTTATTGCTGCTTCACAGTGGATGGGTGGTTAAGTGTTCTTAAGGTCATTATGTTGCTGTTATTTCCAAAGCATCTTTTGGGTTATGTGGCAACTACAAGTTTTTCTTGTCGCTAAATCATCACCTGCAGAGCATTTGCTTCCTGTGTACTGTGTCATATAAATAGTAACAAAATAACAAAAGCCAAATTAAGCACTCTTCACCTGGATGTTAGTTGTCACCTAATGTACCAGTGGAAGAATTAGTAATGAGATGTTAATTAGAGCATTTATATTTCATAGGTGCATTTGTATGTGTGACTGTGTGAAGCTGTTTTTATTCTGGCAGAAATAAATGAGAAAGAAACTCTGAGTGGAGAAAACAGCTTCTGACTGACAACAGGTAGAAGGCATGCCTTACATAGAAATAGGTTGTTACAGTGCTTCTGTGATTCAGTACTAAAGCCTCGAATGTAATGTTAACAGTCATGACATGACAAAGAATGTTGTGGGATTGAAATTGTATTCTGGTGGTGCTTTAATTCCCGTGGCCTTCTTGCAGAATATAGGCAAATTTTGCTTTTAAGGACTTTGATTCATGTTATCCTGTTTCAGCTCTGCTCACTACTTCATGTGATGATCTTGGTTTGCTAGGAAGCAAACATTTCAGCTCATAAGATCTTCTGTATTTATATAGAATCCCTCACTTAAAGATCTTTAAAGTGAGGAAATACATCATAAGGATGTCCTGGTTTCACCTGGGATAGAGTTAATTTTCTTCCTAGTAGTTGGAAGTAGAAAATTAGCTTTGTTTCATCAGCAGTAGTCAAGATCAGAAGCTCTGTCCAGCATCAACTTCTACCCCAACATTTTGGATAAGTGAAAGGAGAAACTGTGATCATATTCATTACATGCAGTAGTTCTGGCACAGACACATTACTGTGGTCCATACAAGCCTTCAGAAAATCTGTTTCTAACTTTTAGTCTGTGTTCACTTAATCAGTACAGTTCTTACTGTCTGAGTGGCAACTTTACTGAATTCATCATAAGAAGAGATGATGATGCTTTGGTAGAGCAGAATGGCTTTACATGCTTGCTGTAGTTCAGAAATCTGATTCTAAACGCTTCTCCCTGAAATTAAATGCATCATTGTTAGTGGATTATATATTGATCAGCTATCTTTGGAACTGCTTGGAAATCTAATCTGCTGCATGTCTACAAACCTTAAGATGTGTGACAGGAGAAATAATTACTGTGCACACAGCAAGATTTGTCATAAAGTCCTGGAATAAAAGTAGATATGAACTTGATTTTCTAAACAAAGGTCATCACATAATGGAGAAGTAGAGAGACATTGAAAACAACCAGAAAAACTCCATAACAAGTCAACCCCCCATGTCACAATAAAAATAAAGCAAATACAGATCTCAAGACTCCTGCCTTTGTGAGGGGAGAAATTCATTAGAGCTGTGTGCGTTCACTTATTTTTCTGATCAACTTGCTTAAGGACTTGGCAGAACAAGTGGTGGTCAGAGGAATTACTTTCCTCTCCTGCTTTGAGAGGGCAAAAATTCTCAATGTTAAACCTGTGAGGCTATGACTAGGGTGCACCATGTCTGCAAAAGCTTGTGTGGTTTGAGGAGGAAAATACTAAGATTCGGGAATACTTGGCTGCTTTGGAGACTAGAACAGGTAGCTAGCCCTGCCAAGTTAATGTACTGCATTTTTTTTAACTGTTAACCTCAAAACCTTTTAAAAATTGTCATCATTCCTTTTGTAGAAGTAATAAAGCTGAGGGAGGATGGACTGATTTTTCTGACAGATATCAAAAAGATGGTGCACACTAAGTCAGTCCCTGGGGCTCAGTCTAGTGCACTTTCTAGTAGACCATGCTACTTTTTTGGGACACTGCGATAGATTATTGTTCTTGAAGATATTTCAATATGTTGGATGTATGTATCTAAGATGTTTCCTGGCTTTGTTTTTTACTTTATACTCTACCCGTATGTGGGCCGACATGATAACATCAGACATGCTGATAATCTAATATCTGTTCACTTAAAATGGAAGTAAGACATGTTCAAGGTCTTGTTGTTTTGATGGATGAAGAGGCTTTGCTGAAAAACCTATATAGCCTACAAATAGGACCCAACAGTGAAAAAGGTTGTGGGCTACAACTCCATGACTGTAATTTCTATAGGTGGACAGAAGATGCTGCACTAGTACTTATTTCTGAAGGACACCCCTATAACTTGTTTATTTGGGCATAACTTGGGGAGGGATGACCTTCTTTCCAAGAACCTGCCTGAATGGGATATTTAGAGCCTCCTCATCCAAACACAAGACCCAGTGTGCTATTTACTGAAACGGACCCTGCCAGAAACATTTACACTAAGTCTATCATAAGAGAAATAAAATATAGCAAAAGAGGCTATGTTAAACACTTTTGAGGACCTATGAAAAAAATTGTCTGGCCTACTGAAGGATATCTGGAAATATATCCAGTAGACTCTTTAGAGAACTTCCATATCAAAGTGTTTCAGTGGTTTTCTTGTGGGTGGTATGAAGTTTTGGGGTGTGTTTGTTTTTCTCTTTATGCTTTAGGGAAAATTCTACAGCTACTTGTATGCTTTCTTTTTTAAATGGGTAAACAGTGGGATGTTACTCTTGAATCCAGTCCTTGCTTCTTGTCTGTATTTTCTCTACCCGTTGATCTAAGCATTATACTCTTTCCTTCTTGTTTTAGTGTGGGATCCTGTTCAACACACTATTTTTTTTTTCCTCACTGGCAATTTTCCCTATTCTTTAAGACTGCAACACTTTCAAAACTCCTCTGACTTTGCTTTGAACCACTGAGAACTACCACCTTGTCTTCTGTTGATTATCCTCATCAATCTAAACTGTACGCGAGACTGATCCTTATGTGCAAAGATGTATGATGACAAGAAGTCTTACAAATAATGAGGAATTATATCTGGGCTTGAAATACTTATTCTTTGTCAAACCTGAAGCCTTAATACATATCTCTGTCCTGCACAATTGTATAAGCAACTTTGTTCTGATCTATTGTTCTATAAGTAGCTGAGCAGGGGGTATGCTCCAGTGATGTTGTAGGCCTTTATCTGATGCATAAAATGTCCAGAAAAGAGAAGAAACTGGGAAGGGGGATAGGGAGGAGGAGGAAGATGTAAAAGGGCAGAATATCTGTTCTGTGTCAAGCCTCCAAAGAGAGAAATTCTGTACCTCCAGCAAAGCAACAGTATACAAGATGTGAAATAGTGTTATACCTTCATAATGACATGGAGATGGAAGAACCCCTTACAGAATCACCAGCCCAATTTAGAGTGTGCACTGGCTGCTAGCTGAAGTGAATGGGCGAAGAGAAAGGAAAGATTGCTTTATTCCTTCAGATAGGCCTGTCATATAGATATTGAGGTAACTGCAGGTTCTGAAACCTTCCTGGAAGAAGAAATGCCTTTAAGATCCAGAAATCTCATCTCACATTGACATAAAATTTGGGAAGATTATGTTTTAAGTCATTCAATAAGACTAGGAATGTAGTAAAAAGACAGGCATGACACATGTTCAGTCCGGATGTGTTTTCAGTAAAGCTTTTTTCTTGTAGTAGAATAAATCCTAAAATATTTTCCCCCAACTGTTCATAATCAAGAGAGGTTCCTGGCTATCAAGCAGCTAATCTTGCAAACTTTTTAACAGAGAGTTACTTAAACCACAATCTCGCCCTCTAAAAGAAAATCTACTGTTTGTTTGATGTAAGTTGTACTGATGAGACCAAGGAATTCAGTGGTCTGAGACACATCAGTCTTGGTAAGACAAGTAGTTTTCCTTTCCTTGAGTTGTAGAACACTGCAGCTGCTTAGAAACTTCTATAGAGGCTTCAAACGAGACCACAAAACTGAAGGCAGATTGCCTACTGCATTAAACTTTAGATTTATTTGGAATGCAAGCTCCTTACTGAGTACTATGAAGACAAAGATGTTAAGCTCTCTCTTCCTTATCCTTTGTTCAGAGGAAAGATTTGACTGTCACTTATCAAAAAATATTCTTTCTATACTTAACATATATAAACCACTTAATTATTGTACCTATTCTGTTGCACTTCACTATATCCTACCTACTTTTTCCAGTTCATTTTATACTTAAGCAGCATTGCTATTTAATTCATTTGTATTGCAGTCCTGCTCCATGGGAAGTGGAGGAAGGGGGAACTACCTATATTGACATGTAGAAGCACTCATGCTCTATAAAGAGTTGGAAGAAAATAAATCTATCCTGGAAAGAAAAATGTGTTGGGTTTTTGAATAATCAATCATTCTTTACAAGGTTTGGGATGTAGTTTACTTATTGTTTAACCTTCAATTCTTTCAGAATGAGAGTTTCTCCCCTGCCCTCCATGTATACTAGCTGTTTAAATGAAAAGTAACAGTGGATTCAATAGTCCTTGGTAATGTTAATGCCAAAAGTTTTAAGGTCATGTTATTTCTCTATTGTTGTTTTTCCTATGCATCTGACTACTCTCTACAGCAGAGGTGTGTGTAGCTTTGGCATGGCAGGCCATGAACACAACAGTAAAAGCAAAATCCAGGCTGTGATTTCATCTCCTTGTGTAGAGACTGAACACAGATAATGATTTTAACAAGATTTATTTCGCTATCAAAATTGTCTCACTCTTTAACTGCATTAAGTTGAATGGAGGTAGGTTCAACCAGGTATGCTGTGTGATCTTTGTAGGTGTTTATTTTTAGAAAGCACTTTGTCCTATTTTCACTCTTAAGACAGCAGTGGATCACTAAGTGATTATTATATTCCCAAGTTAATTATTACATAGCGTTCAGGATACTTATTTGGCACTTTTAACTATGATGCCACCTAGTTCTAATAATATTTGTCATATATTAGACCATAACTAAAAATACAAAAATCACTGTAACCTCAGGAGGTACCCCTAATAGCAGAACAATCATACCAACAGTATGGGTTTAAAATGGCTTCAGTATTTTATAAATTGTCTTGCAGGATGTAATATCAAATATAAACAGAGTATTTCTGGATTTCCTGCTAACATGCAGAGATTCAGAAGCAATGAGAGTGTAGCAAATGAACTAGTTTTTTTTCTAAACTTCTAGACAATTATTATATAGATAAACCTCCTATGGAGACAGGTTTGTGGAAAAAAAACCTATTCAGTAGCAATTACTGGAATAATATAAAGGCTTATCTAATGCTGCACTGTAACATCAAAAGACAAACTTTAAATTATGAGCTGAAGTTCAGGTACTTCTGAGCACCACCCAGTTTTACACTGATAATGTGCAGGATTTTTTTTCAAAACCAGGCTTTCCTCTAAGAAATTCATTAATTCTTGACTACAAACAAGTATTTTTACTTACTTTCCTTGACAATGAATGAATTTTGGTATCAGTACAAGGAAGTAACAAAGGCTTTGAAAGTTTAAATTTCCTGGTCTTTTTACTGTTTTAAGGAATGCTCTGCAAGTCCTGCTGAAACCTAATCTATTTGATCTCTCAGACTGGAGTTAAGCTGCAGTAGGAGAAAAAAGTGTCTCAAAATGGCTTTGGTGGTCTTAACAAATACCTGTAAGTGCCAAGCAGGAGTTCTTCTGATGTGCTTTCACTTTTCACATGAATTAGGACTGTGTATGCTTGTCTAACATAACTTGTTCTCTTCTGATTTCAGTAGCAATGATATTATCTTTAGTTGATTCAGGTGACCAGGAGTTAATGGAGAATTGCCTTACTTCATAGTAGCTTGTACAAGGTGTTTTCTGTAAACTTGTAGAGGGGGATAAGAGTTAGCAAAACTTTTTTTTTTTTTTAAGCAAAATTTCATGCAGTCTCTTCCTGCTCTAAATCCCTTGTTCCTTAGAGTTGGCTTTCACTGTAGTTCAGTTGATAGCAGATACTGTTTGATGCCTTTGCTGAC
The DNA here is from genome assembly GCA_018403395.1 of Gorsachius goisagi. Taxonomy (NCBI): domain Eukaryota; kingdom Metazoa; phylum Chordata; class Aves; order Pelecaniformes; family Ardeidae; genus Gorsachius; species Gorsachius goisagi. The sequence continues at coordinate 21,441 of BOSO01013547.1, forward strand.
ATGGGCCTCCAGTGAGATAAAATATCTGTGCTGTATACAATTTCATACTATAATAACTTTTTAAGAGCAAGTGCATAATACTTTTTAAATGGTTTTGTTGGCAAGACTCCCAATACAACTTGACCCAATGTAGAGGTATTAAAAAAAAAAGAAGCCAAACAACATCCTCCCACCCTCTCAGTGTTTAGGTAATTATTTCAAACTTTCATGAAGCAAACATCTGTTGGTGGGGGGAAGGACAGAATATTTTAAAGCAAGACTAAAGCCTTTTGTTTTGAAAAATTTAAGTGCTGTATCTGGAAAATATTTTTTGCATCTTTTGTTGCTCTATTAGTGAAAGTATTTTCTGCTCAGAATAGTGTGACTTAATCCTTCTTGGGGATTGTTTTCTCTTTTCACTTTACCAAAATGTGATTAACGTATTCATATGTGAAAGTCTGGCTATGATTCAAAGGCATATCTCTTGCAATGGGAGCCTGAGACTTCTGAGCAACATTTTTAGTATTGGTTACTGATACCACTAAAGATAACTGTTTTGACTGGAAAATTTGTTTGAAGAGAAACTCTGTCTCGGTTGCAATTTTACCATGAACAGAAAAGCTTTATTTGATGCACCGCTTCAAGCAAACCCTTCAGGCTATTGGACTAACGTGTTTATTTCCCGTCACCCAGTGTGTATTTAATTGTTGTACCAATTTGGATTTTTCTTCTGCCTGCAGAATTGATTTTAGGGTTTGGGGTGTTTTTGCTATTGGAATGTGACAAAATGGACAAATACAGGATGCAGGATATTCCATGGAAAACTTTGCAATGTTTTGAGAAAGTCATGCTGACAATAAAGGCATAATTTTATTGTTAAGGACTTTATAATTGCTTTAGTGATGATTTCTATAGCAATCATAAAATTGATCCATAAGCCCATTGTGACAATATGAACTCTTTATTAGCTAAAGAAAGGGACAAAAAAGACTTCTCTAACATCTTAAAAAAAATCTAGAACTCATTCCAAAGCCAAATAATGTTTTGTATTTTTCTTGCTTTAAAAATCAAAGGCAGAAACAAACTGTAACAACGTAAGTATGAAAATAAATGTGCCTCTTCCCTGGTGTGCTTGATCTGGTTGGAGAAGATTTGCTATTTACAAGACTGAAATTCTGTTAGTCTCACTACATGGATATCTATTGCATTGCTAGCTGTGGATTTTGATGTACACCCCAGATCAGACTTTTATTCAAAATAAAATATTTTTTCAAGGGCATACTGAGATAAATTGCTTAATAGCTATCTTGCGAAAAACAAAGTTAAAAATGCTTTGAAGAAAGTGTTCTCTAAAACAATCTAGTTCCTGCATTAGGAGACTATGCTATGAGCTGTATTTCCTATACATAAAGAAAAACATGATTTTTTTTTTGTCATTTATCTTATTACTTTGTGGCTTAGAATCTATTGAATGTTGCTGGTGAGATTCTGGTATTGTTGGAACACTGCTAATAAACTGGAAATAAAAGTAGGGAGTTTATTTTATCTGCACAAATGCAGTTCATTATTAGAATCCCTTGACTGAAGAGACTAGAAATTAACAACTCAGAAGGCAAATATAAGTGGTAGCATTTTTTCACATACCTATATGGCTGCCTAACACAATGGAGAATAGTCTCAAACTCTTCTAGTTTTCACTTTGTTGTGTAATCAATGCTTATGTAGAAGAGTTGAAGAGCGTCAATCATAAAAACAGCAAACACAAAAGTAGTTAAAATGTTATGCTACTAATTTAAAGAAATCTGCAAAGAGCTATAGTAATTAATAGTTTGCAGGAAGCTAGAGTTCTTATTGTGCTCGGTGTATGTAGAACAAGAGAAAGGTAATATTTAGACAATCACAGTTAAAGTCCTGTGATAACTCGTGTACCAATCAATCAGAAAATGTGGAAGCTTAGGTGTAGGTGAACCAGACAAGATAGAGGGAAGAAAACAAGAAGCGAGATGGTATTAGCTGCTGCCTTAGAGAAGACAGCTGAGACAGTGTAGGTAAGGAACTTATTCAACAATATGAAGAAAACTCATATCAGAAGGAGGAACTGAAGTCCCACCCAAAATGCATGCCTTCAACTACATGTAGTTTTCCCATTAATGTTAAACACTAATGTACTTGTATTTTTTAATGTTTGTTTACATCAAAATCTCTTCCTTATAACTAAGTAAATTAGCTCAAATGACAGAGCACTAGAACAGGCTGCCCTGGGGGGTTGTGGAGTCTCCTTCTCTGGAGATATTCAAAGCTTACCTGGATGATGTCCTGTGCAACCTGCTCTAGGTTAACCTGCTTTAGCAGGGGGGCTGGACTACGTGGTCACCCAAGGTCCCTTTCAACCCTTGTCATTCTGTGATTCTGTGAAATGAAGATAAGGTTATTTGTATTTATGCCCATGCCATACATACACAGTTTGCAAGTTTGATTGCATTTTAAAAATCAAATAAAAATTTCTGTGCTTCATTCACAGCTCTGTGTGCACCAGGATAGAAGCTTGTTACGAGTCACTTCAAAGTAAAAGGATTTTTTCAAAGCAAACTGCAACAATAAGAATTTGCCCCTAGTAATCAGCATAAGAATTAGTAGGATAGAGGAATTGCTTAATCTTTTCTGAAACTGTATTTTATATGGGGCAGCAGCTGCAAGATTTAGGAAGGTATATTTTCAGTAGAATTTGAATCCTTCCTTAACATGAATTATGCCTTTTATGTGTCAGAGCACAAATGTTTCCAAAATGAGACAGTTCACTCTACTCAAGGCCAGGAAAGATGCTTTTAGCAAAGCTAGTCAGAACTTTTTAAAGGGTTTTTATGTTGCATGCTGGTGTTCCTTTCCTTGCACTTCTGGAAATGCCTCTCTATTCATATACTTAAGAAGCAAGATTGACTAGACTCTTAAATTAGATACACCTCAGTAAAGTTCTGAGGGGTAGGTGGGATGCATATAGGTGTCATTTACCTTTATTTTATTTACAGCAACAAAAATTTTCCAACATAAACTTCTCTCTCAGAATTTTTCCTAGCCTTCTTGCTGTGTAATTAAAAAAAAGTCTTGTTTTCTAAAAATTGCAGAAGCTTTAGCCTTAGTAAAAGAAACACGAGAAGGTGGCAGGTGATCTATGAAATAACCTTGATTTTTTTCTTATTAGACTAAGATAGATAAGCTCTGCCATTGTCATAATAATCTGTATAATGTCTTGCTTATAAAAGTCTAGATTTGTAAGCCTAATCATAAACATATAGCAAGATATTACTATTCAGATTTATTCTTCTGTGTTTAATTCTTCATTGCTGTGCAACCATGAATTGTTAAATTCACCGTACTTTTTTTTTTTTCTTCAGAAAAGCAGAACACAGATACCTAAACAACTCACACTCTAGACAGGAACCTAACTTAATAATCTTGTTATCTTGAAAATTATGACAATATGTTGTGGTTTAACCTGGCAGGCAGCTGAACACCACACGGCTGCTCATTCACTCCCCCTCTCCTCAGTGGGATGCAGGAGAGAATAGGAAAAAAAGAGTAGCAAAACCTACAGGTTGAGATAAAGACAGTTTAATAAAACAGCAGAGGATAATAATAATGGTAATAGAATATACAAAAGAAGTTACGCACAATACAATTGCTCACCACCCGCTGACCAATGCCCAGCCCGCCCCTGAGCAGTGATTGCTCTCCCCCTGAGCATGATGTCACATTGCATGGAATAGCCCTTTGGCCAGTGGGGGTCAGCTGTCCTGGCTGTGCCCCCTCCCAGCTTCTTGTGCCCCTGGTAGAGCAGGGGAAGCTGAAAGTCCTTTACTAGTCTAGGCACTACTTAGCAATAACTAAACCGTCAGTGTGTTATAAACACTCTTCTAGTACTCAATCCAAACCACAGCACTACGTCAGCTACTGAGAAGAAAATTAACTCAATCCCAGCCAAAACCAGGACACAATATTATGATAAAATTGTATCTATATGGGCATATGCAGGCAACATCTTAGCAATTTTGCTCTGTCAAGTTTTCTACCATTCTGTCAAGTGACTGCAACCTAAGTTTCAATATTCCTTTAGTGGGTCATACACTCTTTTATTGAAAAAGAATATATATACAACAAAAGTTCTTAGCTATTGGGAGACAATTTTTTTTGTGGGATGTCACTTTGCTTTAAAAGTTAATCTTTAAGTGGAAAAACTGAAATAGGAAAGAATGTTTTATAAGTAAATGAAACTGATCACCTGGTTCATTTGTAAGCATTAAAATGTTTAATGGCATCTGAAAATCAGAGTGCCACATTCACAGGACTCTTAAGCTCATATATTGCATCATATAATTTTTGTGCCAGTCTGCTATCTAAATGACTTCATGGTTATTTTCAGTTTTCCAAATATTTTTTTAAGGTATGTTCTCAAGGGAGTACAAGCAATTGAAAATTGAGTAATTTAATAAAATATCTTGAAAACTGTTAGAGATTGAGAAGGTATTTTCCACTACCAGGAGATTTTATTGGAACAACAATGCTATTTGAGGATGTTAAAGATGCAGTTTTCACCTGTGTTGTACCTCTAAAATGTTATACCTAAAATATTTTTTTTAGAATGTTGTCACTATAATATCACTTGATGGTTTAGTTGGGTAAGTTACAGAATCCAAAATTCCACCATAGGCTAATAGATAAACAATAGTATTTTTAACATGATAGTCTGCTTGGGACTTTTTGTGGGGTTTTTGTCTGTTCATGCCTGTAAGCATTGCGAATAGCTTCAAAATAAAAATTCAAGGGAGGGGACAGAGCCTGTAAAAATGGTGGGAGTATGTGTGCTGTAGAAAGGAGATGTGATCCTTTATGAGTTTGTTTATTAAAGAAAAAAGTCAAAACCCCATGCAATTGTAGAGAAACTGGTTTGAAAAGATAATATAAAAGAAAAAACTGAGACAGCGCCACTGCTTGTCTGAGGAATAGGTCATTCAGGAGTGAAAAGTGAGGCTTGTTCAGAAATGTAGTAGAGAAGAAATCTTTCTCAGCTAGGATGAGCTGAGAACTATCTTGTGGAGCAGTATGTCTGGAGTGAGATTGGTAGAAGCAAACTTTGTGGGTATGATATGATTTCTTCAATAGGAATAGTGTTATTGAATGATGCAAGAATCTGAAAAGCCTAAATCTGGGAAGAATTAAAGTATTCCAAAAATGAAAATGTAATTAAGGTAATGGCAAGAATGAAAGAAGTTAGTAGCTGGCAGCCTTACAGTAGTAGTCATCTGGGAAATTATTATATTGGAATTGATCAATTATATCTATACTTAATTGAATGATGAAATAATGATGCAGAGGAGCAATGTATAAAAATCTTAAAGTAGAAGGTTATGAATGAGGTGAGTAAGTTAAGCTCTGTGCTGGTTTAGTTTGGGGTAGAGTTAATTTTCTCGACAGTAGCTAGTATGAGGCTGTTTTGGATTTGTGCTGGAAACAGGGTTGATAACACAGGGATGTTTTAGTTACTGCTGAGCAGTGCTGACACAGAGTCAAGGCCTTTTCTGCACCTCACCCCACCCCACCAGCGAGGAGGCTGGGGGTGCACAAGAATTTGAGAGGGGACACAGTCAAGACAGCTGACCCCAACTGGCCAAAGGGATATTCCATACCATGTGATGTCATGCTCAAATATAAAGCTGGGGGAAATAATGTGAAACTGTCCTTTCTGTAAATATCTTGACTATACTTGCAGCTGATTATAAAATAAATGTTAACACCTGTCTGCTCTTTGTTTTAATTTTCCCCTCCATTTCTCCGATGCGTGTTCTCCAAGCTGATTAAAATCTCAGTGTAGGCAGGTAGCTTCTAGAGTAAAAGGAAAACTGTGGTATTTGAAAAATTAAGGTGTAGGAAGCTAAATTACTGGTAAAGCAATATTAGAATAAAAAATGAATGAAGATTTTACAGAGCTCTGCCAGGTTAGTCTTATTTATTTTTTTTATACAGTCCTATCTGTATTGGATACATGAAATTAATGCTGCTAAAATCCATACAGTTTATAGTAGTTCAGTTTCTTAGGATGCAGCATATGTGTAGGAACTGCATTCCATTTTCATGCTTTATAACTGATTTAGAGAAGAAAAAGTAATTTCCAGTTAAGTGTTTGATTGCTGTGGAAATGCAAGGTGTGACTACAGATAAAGTTATCAGTGCCTGGAGCAGGTGCTGGATAGTCCAAAGATGTCATGTTGTTGAATACCTTTGGTGTGGTAAAGTGTGAGTGTTAATTATGAATGAACATGAACATGGTTAAGCTTCTCCTTCCTTCCTGTCCTTCAGATGGACTTTCATTTCACACATGCACAAATAAACACATACAGGAAAGGTGTGTGTGCTATAGTAATAAACCATTCCCAAAGCTAGTAATTCTTATTTTCCTTCTAAAATTGTGTCTGTGCAATCTGTTAAATATTTCTTTCATGTTACAATTTATATTATGAGCCTTTTGTTTTCTGGCTCTTGTTACTGCTCTTCAGGAAAGAAATAGAGGGGGAAATAACATAAGTATGTTTGCTATGGAAGAGAGAAAGCCTGTCTAAAAATACAATCTTCTCTATTAAACATAGAAGAGGAAAGAAAAGATGTGTTTAATATGACACTGACTGACCACCACAGTGTAACCTTTCAAAGGCATCACAAAGTTCTTCAAATTATACACTTCATAGTAGAAAATCATACACTTGTGGACAGCTGTTGACAAGTATTCTATGTGATATTTCTAAAGCTAAACCGTCAGCCGAAGTTCTGCACTTTAGAAACAGGCTGAAGTTGCTAAATAGACCCCAGACCCAGACAGCAGGGAGATTGGCACTAAGCCTGAAAAATCAATTCCTGTCCATAAATATCATCTGATCTCTATTAGGAAAACCACCACAGGAACTAATCAACAGCTTCCTGAGCTGAATACAAGTACAGACCAAATTAAAATTTCTATATATCACAAAGGATTATCAGAGCTTAGTGGGAAGAACCCAGCATCCTGTTTGGTTTTTTTTTTTAATGGTTCCATTAAAAGAATTCAATTGTTTTTTTTTTAAAAAAAAGTGCTTGCTCCTAAAAAAAACTTCAATATATGGATGGTGTTATGTTGTTTATATTGTGTGGTGTCTATCCGAATTTGCATTTCTTTGCATCACCTTAATTCTCTGTATGTGTGATCTTGTCTTACTTTCTGATATTCCAGTCTAGAATATATTAAAAACAATTTAACTGAGAAAATGAAACCTAGATTCTTTCTAACTTGACCTTACAGACATTAATGCTAGCCTAACTGTATTTACCTAATTTTTAGAGAAATAAAGCTGCATGGGGACATAAGAAATCTAGAGAGAGAACCTGCAGATCCAGTTATGAAATATAGATTCATTTTCTAAATAAAAGTCTTTCCAGATTTAGATCAAGCTCTCCAGTGACACTCAGTATCCTGCTATTTTCAATATTTCTCCTATGAGTTCATCTAAGCAGAGAATTCAAAATACTGTATGGTGTAAGTTAAGTAGTTCTCAAAGTAGTAACCAGTGACCATTTCCTGAAACTTGTGGCCGTCGCTTGCTTAATTTTTTAATTCATGATGCTATTCAATGCACTTCAATTGACTATAGCCACTTACACCACAGTTTCAGAGATTTATTGAATATTGAACATTTAGGTACTTACTACAATGCAAATCTGCCAAATAAATTAATCATATAATTGTGGATGCACTAAAGTTGAGATTCTTTCTGGATACAGTTTCTAAGGATGGTATGGTACTTCCAGCCAGCATGGGTAGAAAGGTTGTTGTCTAGCTTTCGTTATTGTTTTCTCCCTGCTTACGTTTATTAAATTTCAAAAGCATGTTATTCTCCACTATTGCATACTTTAGCTCTGTTGTAGTTGTCTTCTATTCTAGAATTGCCTGTATTAAAACAAGTGGGAAACAATCAGTGCATAGACTGTTTCAGTTTTTTTGAGAATTAAAACTTTGAGGGGATCAGGAGTTGGGTCTGTATTCCTCTTATCTTGGTTTTGTTAAACTTCTGATGTGACTTGGGATGAATTACTTGAACTGATTTAGTTCCTTTGATGGCACGATGTGGTGGGCAGTATTGCCTCCCTGCAGCATAGGTAGGTTAATGCATTCTTCATAAAGACATTTCAGAGTGGAAGTCATTAAAGGACAAAATACTGTGGTTGCTGCTGTGCTTGGAAGCTTCAGGACAGTAAGCTGCTAGCAGCTTGGATTGGTAATGGTACCAAGGAAATTTTACTATGTTGTCCTGTTTTCAGTCATTTCTCTAATTTAAAATGCTTATACTTCTGTAATATAAATATGAAATTATAATTTATCTTCCCAGACATAAGAAAGGATAATGTCAGTTGAGACTCACTTCTGGGGAATAAGAAGATGATGCCAACTTGAAAACTCAGGCTTTTATGGAAGTACTTGGAAGTATTCTTTTGATCCTCTGTGGTGTTTTTGACAATGATGGAGTTTATAATACATGTATAAACTTTTCCTGGAGATACTCAACAGAACCTGCACAAGTGCCACAGATTCTGTTATATGGTATTTTCCTCTCTCCCCAGAATAAGCATTAGGCATTGTCTGGAAGCAGTCTATGAGGTCTGGTTTTTGCTTTTAAGGTACTGAGCAGGGCATATTTTAATGACAGACATAAAACAGTGGCAAATCTGGGAATGGTTACAAATGCAGTTAGTCTGAGCATTTAAAACTCTCAACATATTTGAAATTGAGTTCTTGCATTTGGGAGATGAGGCCATGGAAAAGGGGACCTTTTTCATTCCATGTTTCTCATTTTTCTTCAATTCTCAGTCACTGAAGTGTTACTCATTTCTCTTCCAATCTAAATCAAGGACAAGTGTAATCCTGAAAGAATCTTCTTCACCCATGTTGTGAAGAACTGCTGATATAAGAGTACTAACTAAGTGCAGAGAATTTAGTTTTATGGTTCAGAACTTTGGATGAAATCATGGGATTTGGAATAAGCTAGATAGGCTTTGGAGAAAAACAGGTGGACTGTTAAAACCACTTGACTTTTGCGCAATCAAAACATGGTATTCAGTCTTTGAAGCCTCACCTAATCAGAACCTTTCTTGCTAAACCTCCTTTACCACATCTCTCAGCAAGCAGGTATGTTGTCCATAGGGTAATATCTAAACAAAAAGCAGTGAGCTTAAAACAAGTTAGGCACAAAGGAGTGAAGGGAAAGCATGCTTTCTAGTCTAGCAGTCCTCAGAGAAATTTTTGCCGTTACCTTTTCTATAGTATCAAGGGAGCTCAGAGTAAACTACTATTTAAGAATTATCCATTTTACTGTACAAGGAGAAATGAGGTCTCTCAGGCAATTCAGTAGAGAAACACTGACAAATGTGTTAGTAAATCATATAACCTATGGAGCTCCCTCTAAAATCCTTTAACTTTGATTTTACAAAAATAGTTCAACATAATAATGGTGGCATACTGCTGTAGTGTTGAAATCAAAGGGATTTTGAGCTTAGTCAAATCAATTAAAAAGTTGCCATATTTCAGTGGAGTAAATCTAATCTTAAAATTAGAAAACCTACATTAACATTACTTGATGTATAGACTAGGAAATGTGTTGTCACACATCTAATCAGAACAAAAAAAAAATTGTTTTTCCTAGGGTGGATGATGGGATGCTTATGCCAGTAGCAGTTTTAAATGAAAACAACCAAACAAACCCAACCAAAAAACCTCTAAGCCAAACCCAAACAAACCAAAATACCACTTGACTCCATGCATGGTATTTCATGCCAACAGCCTTGAATGGTAGATCCTTTCCTTATCTCTTTGGGGAGAGCTTTTATTTAATTACAGGGCCCAATAACAGTCTACAATGGATCATTAGAAAGTGGAGGCCCAGACCAGAATGACAAACTGGATATGCACAAAGACTGAAGTACTTGTGCCTGGTACCAGATGCTGGTACTTGCATGGAATCATATGATCTATGCTGTTTCTTCAAAACCTTCTTCAAAGATTGTTCTCCCTTTTATCTAGGCAGAATGAAATTCCTGGCAGATGTTTTGCTGTTGTCCTTGTGATTTCAGAATAGGATTTGCACATCTTTCACATTTTACATGCAAATGAAACATCGCTCTATGGCCACCTCCTATTCGTTCTACCCTAGCACCTACTCTTTCAGCGTCTGTTATTTGAGTTCAGGTTGTGACTGTCTTTTGGACCTCATTTTAAAATGAAATGTGGAAATACCAACCTTACTATCACTTAGTAATAAAATAGAAAAAAGTGATGGATTAACTCCAGTTTGCTAAAATTGTAGGCAGGAACCTGTTTTGGCAAGCAGAGAACATAAAAATATATGTTGTAACAAACTGTTCAGGTTATCAGTCCACTTTCCCCCTGCCCTTTTTTGCAACTGTAGGCACAATCTCTGATATTTTTTTTTTTACTTTCCAAATGTTTAGAAAAGTTATTTGCTTAGCAGCTTATATATTCTAATGGCTACTTATTTTTTGTGACATTATAGACTATATTAACTATTTCTTCTTCCTTGATAATACTGCTACTACAGTAAGCCTATCTACAGGCAGCCTTCTGAGCCTTCTTTTTGCAATGGTGAATAAGCAAAGTCCTTTTACATATATAATGTTGACTCTCTGATCTCCTGATCTGATTAGTTGATTTTGGTGCCTGCTGAGGATACGTATACCTGGAAGATTTAAATTAGTATACACTGAAAGATCCATAACACTGCCAGCTTGGCACTGAAGCCACCCCTCACATTAGGACTGGGACTGAATGTGAAATATCCCTAAAAGTCTTATAGGTCTGAAGTTTTACGGAAACAAAAGGAAAGGATAGGTCTCTTTGGTACATGATAGTGGCAGGGGGCACAGAGTAGCCCTGACTTAGAACTGGAAAGAGTCCTAGAAAGGCAACAATTTCTTCAGTGTCTGGTGAAGGATTAAACCACCTGTCTTGACATGGTGTAGCCCATTACTGCGCCGGTATCAAAGCAATCTGAAATTGTTTTCAGTATAGAAAAGTGTGCTAAAGGATGGAATCACTGGTAGTCATGTCTATTCTTGTATGGGGGTGTGACTGGGGCTAGTGACAGCCTACCAGCATGGGAAACAGGAGCGAAGGCCAAGAACAGCAAAACAGATTTGAAAAGTGAAGGGGTTTATTGAAAAGTGTCCCCTGCTAATGATGACTCCACTGCACAATATTCTGTGTTACTGACTTCTTTTGAATATATTGAAAAATGGTGGTAGCTGTTAAATTTTTTTGTGTCTTATTGTGTTGATGAGGTGGCAGACTAAAATGGAGCTAATACTGCCTGTGTGTGCTGGAGTTATAATTTACTTATAAAAATCAGTGGAATGCAGAGTGTTGTAAGTATTTTACTACAGAAATAGCTTCAGATTAAATTGTACAGTTTTGCCTTCAAACTTCTATTGTCCTATTGGTCCTATAAATATTTATAGTAAGTATACTATCAAAGCAAATGACAAAATTTCTGAGAAACTGCAGAAAAACTCATATACATTCACCTTTTAATAAGTCTACAAATCTACTTAATGATTCAAGTACTTGTTAATGCAAGAAGTATGCAATAATGACAAGACCTAGCCATTTTCTTATTGAAAATAAATCCTGATTTCATAGAAACATAAAATAGCCCGGGTTGGAAGGATTGAACGACCATCTGGTCCAACATTTTGTGGGAAAGGGAGCCTAGATGAGATTATCCGTCATCCTGTCTAATTGCATCTTGAAAACCTCCAGTGATGAGTGCTCTACCATGCCCCTGGGGAGGTTGTTCCAGTAAATGATTATTCGTATTGTAAAAAAAATTTTTCTTACGTTGAAATTAAACCTCTCCTGGTGCAACTTGTACCTGTAACCCCTTATCTTCTCCATGTGGCTCCTTGTGAAAATAGAGCCTCTGTCTTCTTTGTAGCTTCCCTTTAACTGAAGTGATGAGGTCCCCTCTGAGCCTTCTCTTCTCCAGAGAGAAAAGGCCTAGCTCCTTCAGTCTTTCCTTATAGGGCAGGTTTTCTAGCTCATTGATCATCTTCATGGCTCTCCTTTAGACCCTCTCCAGTCTGTCCACGCCTTTCTTAAAATGTGGGGACCAGAACTGGACGCAGTACTTCAGGTGCAGCCTGAAAAACACTGAGTGAAGTGGGATGGTCACATCTCTACCTCTGCTAGTAACGCGCCTGTGGATATAGTCCAGGATCCAATGTGGATCCGATCTTTGCTGTTGCAGCGGCACACTGCGGACTCACTCACGTTCAGCTTGTTGTCCACTAGGACCCCCACTTTCTTTCAGAAAGACACCTCCCCAACCACACAGACCATAGCCTTTATTTGGTTATTCTGACCCAGGAGCAGGACTTGGTATTTGCCCTCTTTCAGTCATCAGGGACATCCCCTGATCTGCACTGTTTTTCAGGTATTATAGACAGTGGCCTTGCAATAATGTCAACCACTTCTCCTAACACACCAGGGTGGATTCCCTCTGGGCCTATAGATTTACGTGGGATGAGACCTTGCAAGAAGCCTTACACCAGCACTTCTTCCACTACTGGTGAGTTGACACATGCGCTGTCACGGCTACTTGATCTTGTCATCTGGGGCCCAGCTATACTAGTAAAGACAGAGGCGAAGAGGTATTGGGACTCTCTGCCTTGTCAGCATTATTAGTGATTTATTTCCCTGCCCTGTTTAGTAAAGGGCCTATATCTTCCCTCTGCTGCTTCTTATTGCTTATGTATCTGAAGAATCTTTTTTTTTTTTTTTTCTTGGACTCGATATCATTTTAGTTCAGCTTCAGTTTTGTTAGACACTTTTGAGAGCTGCTATGTAGTTTTGTTTGTGTATTAAATAATGGATAGTTACTGCATTCCTAGATAACCACTGGCCGTTACTACACAGCTATAGAATGGTGAATCATTCTCTGAATATGTTAAGCATCAACTTGAATACTTTTGGATTGAATTGGAAAATCACAATTGCTTAAAATATTTTTCAAAACCTGACAAAATTTCTGATGTTAAAAAATTTTTCAGCAAATGAAACGTCATTTCAGAAGTATATGCTCATTATGGAAAATAAACTTTACTTTTGGGATATAAGATGTGTCAGAGTTAATATTGTTTCAACTGATCTGCACTGGTCTTTGAGTTATTTACTTGCATGCACTTGGCACTCCCAGTTCATGTTGCAGTGGGAATAAGTAAAGGAGAAACACCTTTACCCAGCTCAAGCTGTGAATTTAAGGCCTTGGAGAAGTAACCAAAGTTGTGCTAATTTTTAAGTAGAGTCAGTGTCTGACAGGTGAATGTATACTCATTGTTAATGCCAAGTAATGAAAAAATAAGCTATCTGCACTCTTTAAGACCTCTAGGGAGTGATAACTGTAAGACAAAACTATAATTTGGATCTCTCACAGCCTCATACCTTCCCTTCGTGTGTAGTAAAAATTCCCAGTGGGTGAGACTGGCTGCAACACCAGCAGGCAGTGCTGTCGGCTGCTGTGCGGTTGCTGCAGCTCAGAGACAGACCTCGCAAGCCTCCCAACTTGTTTGCTTCCAAACTTCCTTTGTTTCCTTGCACATCTTCTCCTCTCCATAGAGAAGAGGGGGGGTTCAAAAACTTGTTTGTAAAAGATAATCCTTCAGACTTCTTTGTTTTCTCTTTGTCAATGAACTGAACTCTGTATTTTACTCGGGTTTCAGTTTCCTTACCTTTCTTTCCATTCCTTTCTCCTTTCGAAATTTTATTTCATTTGGAATGTCTATGGGGCAAATTTGTCTCCCAGCAATGGATGTTGATTTTATTTCCACCCCAACCCCCCGCCTTTACCTGTTTATTATCTTCTGTCATAATGAGGTAACAATAAGAGAAAAATGCTCTAAAAATATTCAGTCTTGGTGTTTACATGATGTGACACTTTACACCAGTTCTTCAGGTTTATTCAGACGACGGAATTAAGATAATAGACTATATTTCAGATGGTAGTAATGCTCATATAAAACCAAAATATGCAGTGTTACTCCTGTTTATAGCCAAAAAAAAGGCAAAATCTTTCTTAAATAAGTGAAACTGTAACTTTGGTATCCTCCATCAGGAAGAAAATTGTGACTAAATGTTGTAATTTGAGTTAAAGTCAGATCACATACGAAGACTTCTGCTATCTTGGGTCACACACTGCTTGACCTGAAGTCACTTCATACTTCAAACAGTACAACAGAGAAGCATATTCCAAATAAAAATTTGAAAGCGCATTGAAAGCCTGATCTTGACTCGGTGATTCTTGCCTTAGAATAATTGAATGTATGGCAGCTGGAGCTGAAGGAAAAAAAAGAAAAAAACAAAACAGAAAACCCCAAAACATTTAAGAGCACCATCATAGTTTGTGCTTCTTTTCATTGAATGGAATGTGTTCTAAATCTTCAAGACTGTGGTCATGTTTTGCTTCTAAGAATTGTGTTACTGTATTATGCAGAACAGGGATTCCTTTATGACATTCCTATTAAAGATTGTAAATTGTTGTGTTAAAAGAATTCTGGTTGATCTATCATCAATAGAAAGTGCTGGAAATAGTTTTTTTGTAAACATTTTCCAAGCTATCACATTCTTTCATTTTATTTGCAAATTTAATATTGTTTCTTGGAATGGTTTCAGGATGCAATTTTTTTTTTGGTGAAGGTTGCACTAGACAAATCTCTGGTGCTGCTTCAGCTTCAGAGGCGAGAAGCTCTGAACAATTGATCAAATGGAAGAATCAGGTTTGAATTTTTCAGCAAAACTAATCTTTTGCTCACAACATGGAAAGGGTTAGGAGGGAGAAGCCTGCCAAGCCCAGCAGGCCTACTTTGATTGTAAATTGCAGTCCCATTTGCCTTAGGTCGCTTTCTGTAAGACTATTTCAAAACAGTCCATATGTCTCACTATGATTTTTTCATGATTCAAAATTCATTTTTGATAACTTAAATTCAGGTATGCTTGTATTTCTAAGGTAGGCTTGTTGTGGTTTAACCCAGAGAGCAGCTGAACACCACACAGCTGCTCACTCACTTCCGCCCCCCCCCCAGTGGGATGGGGGAGAGAATCAGGAAAAAAGTAAAACCTGTGGGTGGAGATGAAGACAGTTTAATAAAACAGCAGAGGAAAAGAATAATAACAGTAATGATAAAAGAATATATAAAACAAGTGATGCACAAAGCAATTGCTCACCACCTGCTGACTGATGCCCAGGCTGAGCATTGATAGCTGCCTCCCTCCCTGCCTCCCCCCCTGCCTCCCCATATATACTGAGCATGTCACTGGTCTGGAATAGCCCTGTGGCCAGCTGGGGTCAGCTGTCCTGGCTGTGCACCCTCCCAGCTTCTTGTGCACCTTGCAGAGCAGGGGAAGCTAAAAAGTCCTTGCCTGGTGTAAGCACTGCTCAGCAACAACTGAAACATCAGGGTGTTATCACCGTTCTTCTCATAATGAAGCCAAAACACAGCACTATGCCAGGTACTGGGAAGAAAATTAACTCTATCCCAGCCAAAGACAGGACAAGGTTGTAAGCAGGTCTCCTGCAATCTGCCATGACATCTGTTCTTCTCATTGGGCTGTGCAGGGAAGTTTTTTATGAGGATCTTTAAGATTATGCCCAAACTAGCTAATTTCAGTAAAATCTAATTATTTGAAGATTACTAAGGAGGAAGAAGAAGAAAGAAAAGAAGTGGGTCTTTTGAGTGAAAATATAATCAGTTTTTTATCTTTAGAAAATTTATGACCCAAAATATCAGACAGTTGGTAAAGTACTACTTCTGCAGTCCTTACGCATAGCATAGAGGCAGAAAAAAAGGGAGAGGTTGGCAGCCATTTGCTATCAGTAAAAATAATAGGTATCACATAATGCTATGTTCAAACACTGATTAAAACTTAATGTATTTCAGTGTGAGCATTTGCAATATTTTCTTTGCAGTTTGGGACCTGCCTGCAATATTACTTTGATTTCAATCAACACCTTCCTGTCCCTCACCTCCCCTCAAATTGCATTTAAAACTTCACTTCCTCTTTTTGATGTATTTGAGCATTGAAATGGTAGTTACTACTGTTGGAAGTACAAATTTAGAAGCATGTCAGGCAGAAGTAGTAGATAAACTGAGTATTTTTTTAGAAATATCAAGAGCAGCTGTGGTTTATATTCAGGATTGGAAGCCAATAACACCTTTTTAATGTATTTAAGCAATTAAAGTTGCCAAGATTATTTTGGAAAGGAAAAGTGCTGTGTGAATCTTAAGTTTTCAATAATGATTTACCATAAGGTAAGGCATTCCATCAGTCTAAAACAAGCACACAATTTTAGTAACTGGAATTTCATTTCTGCAAAACTATGTTTATCAAAACCACAGTTTTTCATAGAATCATAGAATGTTTTGGGTTGGAAGGGACCCCTAGAGGTCATCTAGTCCAACCCCCCTGCAGTGAGCAGGGACACCATTAACTAGATCAGGTTGCTCAGAGCCCCAACAGCCTTTTCAACAGCTTCCTGTTGCCTTGAAAATACAGGTTGCTTAGGTCTGGATTCTGATTCTAATATAATTAATTCCTTGTTCTGGTTGTTTATAAGAACTTGCTTTGACATAGATTTTTCTTGGATTTCATAATTAAGATTCTTGCTCAGAAAAACTGGAGAGCCTAGAAGAATTAGCAGTTTTGTCTTTTCCTCATGCTGGGCTTATAATTATAAGGGCTGATGAAATGATGAAGAAACTCAGTTAAAAAGTTTAGACACATCAGGAAAGAACTGAGGATTGCAGAATATGGTCTGTTTTGCCACTTTCCTAAAATATTTTTTGTATGTTCACTACAGCAGTCAGAACTTTTTTTGTATGACAGACAATCATTTTTAAGGAAATTAGAATCAAAGTTAAAGGTTTTTAAGGTATTTTCTTTTGTTAGTTACTTCCTTAAAAGGGAGAAAAATCTTTTTGAGGCTCTACCACTAGCTTTTCAAGGATTTTTCTATTTTAGAAGCTGTTTTGCACTTAGTCCTTCACTGGGTGATAATGTGCATTTTGACTGGGGAGGTTTTTTATATATGTAGCAAACTCTTTGAATATAAATATAGGATTTCTATTTTTGTTGAGATACACAGTAATATGGAACAATTAAAAGAGCAAAAATTGGTATGTAAATGTTTATGTAGTTATGTAAATACTGCATCTTAGAGGTTTGTTGGTTTTTTGTTGTTGTTTTTTTTTTCCTACAGAATAGGGCTTTCTTGGTTTATTCTGCATGATAAACCTCCAATGAAAAGTCAAAGGTAGCTCTGACCTGCATGAAAGGGCATACAGCAATTAGGTTCCTGATGCTTAATAGAAAATAAAACATTTTGAACGGAATGTGAAATAATGGTTTGTTGAAGCAGGCACAGTTGAGTCTGGATAATTTTAACCACTCAGTTTTAAATAACTAATCATAGAAGACAAGATAAAGTACAGATTTAGTGGTGGGGTTGGTATGTGCATTGATAAAGCTGTTTTGAATTGCAAAAGAGCTGTAGTAGTAGAGGGTTGAATGGAAAGTGGCACATAAACTAGTTTAGATTGCTGGACAGTAGGTAACAGAATGGAGTTGTCACCCAGTGTCTCACTATTATTATCTACAGAAAATATATTAGACAAAGCTTTTTAGTTTTGCTTAGACAGCTATAATGAAGATATACGCATGCATGCCTACAAATACACACAATAACATTTCAAAAGCACTTATAAATGAGCAGAGTAATTCTGAACATGAATGTGTTGTCTGAAAATAATTTCTAAAATTTGAATGTTTTGGGCACCAAATGTAACTTAGGCTAAGCAAGCCACTTGGTCTTTCCAATTACTTTAAACCTTATACCGAAAGTTTTATTTCTTGAATCTAGCAGAATTTCATTTCTTTGTTTTAATGAATGAATGAATACATTGTAAAGATTTTGAATAGAGCATTGAAACTGAGAGTGGTAACAAGCTGAACTGGTTAATTTGAGATAACTAAGCTCATTAGAGAATACTTCTATGGTTCTGTTGTGGTTTAACCCCAGAGAGCAACTAAGCACCATACAGCCACTCGCTCACTCCTCCTGCACCAGCAGAATTGTGGGAAGAGAATTGGAAGGGTAAAAGTGAGAAAACTCATGAGTGGAGATGAGAATATTTTAATAATTGAAATAACATAATAATAATAAATTGTAATGAAAAGGAAAATAACAAAGAGAAAGAAATCCAAGAAAGACAAGTGATGCAAATGAAAACAATTGCTGACCACCAACCAACTGATGCCCAGCCAGTCCTCAGGCAGCAGCCCCCTGTCCAAACTTCCCCCTAGTTTATTGCTGAGCAATGGTACAGAATACCCTTTTCGTCAGTTGGGGTCAGCTGTCCCAGCTGTGTCCCCTCTCAGTTTCTTGTGCAACCCCAGTCTACGTACTAGTGGGGCAGTATGAGGAGCAGAAAAGGCCTTGACTCTGTGTAAGCACTACTTAGCAATAACTAAAACTTCCTTGTATTATCAACAGTTTCCAGCACAAATCCAAAACATAGTCCATAGTAGCTACTATGAAGAATATTAACTCTACCCAGCCAAACCTAGCACATCCTCCACCCCTTATTCCTTACTATTTAAGTCACAGAGCATGTTTCCAACAATTTAGTAGTTGTTTCCACCATTGTAAGTAAATGGTTCTTGCCAAGGTGGGTTCATTGTAATGTGATATAATCAGTATGCCAGGCTTCCCCATATCGATATTTCAGCTATTGTCCTCTATATCAAAAAGGCTTTAGCTGTTTATCTTGTTTGATTATGGTGCGTGCTTGACATTCATGGGTAACCTGTGCAGTAGCATCAATAGTCAAGTCTACACCTCAGCCATGAACCCATTTGTATGTTGCATGCCTTCCTAAATGTCCTGATGTGTAATGGGCCCATCGAGCTATACATAGCTCATGTTTATGCTCCCAATCCAGATCCACCTGAGTCATTTCAGTTCTAGCAGCCTGGTCTAGCTGCTAGTGCTTTTGATGTTCTTCAGTGGCCTGACTCTTGGGTATGTAAGAATCTATGTTACATACCTTTACAACCAGCTTTTCTACCGGGGCAGCAATATCTTGCCATAATTCAGTGGCCCAGATGGGTTTGCCTCTGCACTGTCAGTTGTTTTCATTGCTGCTTTCATTGCTGTAGTCACACCCACAGAGAATTTGCCACCATCCATGAGTCAGTGTAGAGATAAAATACTGGCCATTTTTCTTGTTCAGCAATATCTAAAGCCAGCTGGATGGTTTTCACCTCTGCAGACGGACTCAATTCACCTTCTCCTTCAGTGGTTTCTGACTTGTTGTGCGGGACTCCATATGGCAGCCTTCCACCTTTGATGGTTTTCCACAATACTACAGGACCCGTTTATAAGCAGGGCATATTGCTTCTCATTTTCTGCAGTTTATTATACAGAGAGGCCTCTTCAGCACAAGTCACCTCCTCTGGAAACAGTCTGAATTTTTGGCCATCTGCTCAGTCCCTGATCGCTTCCAAGATTCCTGGGGTTTTGGGGTTTTCCATTCAAGACCATTGCATTATGTGTGCATAACTTACTCCACGTAGCATCAGTTGTATGATTTGAACATCCAGCCCAGCACAGGCAGTCAAGGTGCCAAAAGGAGCTGCCAACTGCTTCTGAAGTGGCTCAAATTCCTTCATGTGCTGCTAATATTTCTTTCTCAGTTGGAGTGTAATGGGCTTCAGATCCCTCATAACCCTCGTTCCAAAAACCTAAAGGTTGACCTCTAGTATCTCCAGGTGCTTTCTGCCAGAGGCTCCAGGTGGGGCGATTCACCTCAGCTGAGGTCTAAAGCATGTTTTTTAGACCTTGCATTGCCTGGACTGGCCAAAGTGCTACTGCATGATCTAGCTCCCATTTAATTTCTTTAAAGGCTTGTTGTTGTTCAGGGCCCCATTCAAAGTCACTCTTCTTCTGGGACTCTTGATAAAAAGGGCTTATGATTAGACTGTAGTTTGGAATATGCATTCTCCAAAAACCCATGACACCTTAGAAAGCTTGTGTTTCTTTTTTGTTAGTTGGTGGAGACATTATTTTATTGATCAAATCCATTGGGATATGATGATGTCCATCTTGACATTTTATTCCTAAAAACTGGATTTCCTGTGCAGGTCCCATGTCCTTACTTTGTTTTATAACAAAACAGCTTTTAAAAGAATCTGGATTATTCTCATCTCCTTCTCATATACTTCCTCTAGCTCTGTTGACCAACACAATGATGTTACAGTGAAGAAAATTAAATGCCCCAGCCAAAACCAGCACAGGTTCACAGTCTAGTCTATTGCTACTAACTGTTAGACACCTGTTTCTGATAAATATTTTACAATTGCTGTACTAGCAGGAAGGATTATACTTCATATTATTTACTAGTTTAAAATTATTAGTAATAAAAATAAAGAGCAGCTAGACAGTGATCTTCAATAATTAGTTTAAAGAAAAAAAAAAAGAAAAATTAAGTTCTCACTTTGTTATAAATCTGTATCTCTTTCTTAATTCCAGTATATGTATATGCGTAAAGCTGTTTATCTAAAACATTCAGTAGCTAATGTTGAGTATTTGCTTGCGTAAGTTTTGTTTCAGAAGATTTGGCTTGCCTTTCAACATCCTGAATCGCTAGTCTTGATTCAGTCACAACTCAAAATATGGGTCATTATCTTTGCAGGCTGTAATTATACATCCACTGTCCTAGCTTCAACTTTCCTCTTCTTTCTTTCCCCCTTTTCTGCTCACAAAGTGGTTGCAATGAACAGTAAAGATGAAGGAAGCCACCTTCCCTCCTCCCAGAGTGAGGACGATGTCTAAATAGGTATTAAGCATAGTGCCTCTCAGCACATCATAAAATTGTGCTTTCAGACCTGAGATCTTTCAAAAGGAAAGAAAAAGCCGGAAGCATCTCTTTCTGCTTTTACACTGTGCACCATAGCTTGTTGCTAGAAAGTTGCTATTGTGCCAGAAATTCTGGGATCTCAGCTAAAAGGAAAGTTCTGGCTCTTGTTACAGTTTGTTACTGGACACTGAGAACGTTCACATTACTCACAGTTAGCCTCTGCCCTGTCTGCTGTAATAACCTCCTGGCTTTTGATACAGTAACAGTCTCATATGCTGTACTAACCAAAATGAAGCACACTTTTTCAACTGATTAATTTTTTTCCTGAAGATGGTCTTTCACCTTTTCCTTTTTGTAACATATGGCTTTAGTGTAAAAAAAATAATAATAATAAAAAAAAAAAATTAGCATTTGTTATGACAGGATAGTAAAAAGACATCTATAGTAAACTTTCCTTATAAGCAGACAATGGCCCATCAAACTCAGATGTTACTACTGCTAGTTCATTTCTCTTATTTTATAGCTATTCTGGTTGGGGTTTTTTTATACATCTTATGGAGCCAGGATGGTTATCCTAAACGTATGTGCATCCTGTTCTCATTTGGAAAAAATCGCTCTGTGTGAGGCCTGTCAGATTTAGTTGATAATGCTTATAATTATTGCAAATGTTTTATATTAGTGGGTTTAGCAAGCATGTTGTCAATAAAATCTTTAGATAAGTAGTGACTTATAAGTAACAATTGATGAAGGATATAATGATATTTTTTTCCTGATCTAGAGTGCTTGTGTTTTGTGAAATAGGAAATAAATGGTGTAGAGGAATAATATCATAATATATAGTTTACTGAAATGCAGTGCTCTACTTTAGGGAAGAATCTGCCAATAGATTATTATTTTTTTTAAGGTTCTTGCTGAAGAAATTCCTGAAACATGTGATGTGAACCACAGCCTGTGATGACTGGGTTGTACATTTCCAGATCAGTAGTAATAAAATGGCTGAAGCAAAGGAGATGAACATACAGAAAATATTTAGAAGAATTAATTATCACAGCAGCAGATTAGCTATCAGATGCTAATAATATTCTTTAGCATCCAACTTGGACATAGGAAAGCAAATGTCACAAAAATAGACTGAGTAGCAGAAAGAAGCAGAAAGGTGGTTTTGTTCAGGAGAGAGTGCTAACCTATATCTGGACCAGTCTAAAGCTGTTAGCTAGTTATATGGCAGAAAAGAGCATACTACTTCCTTCTATCCTACTGTGAAAGATTAGAGGAGAAACTGTGAATAGGAAGAAAATTCTGGATGCCTAAATTCCAAAGGACTGAAGCATGACAGGTGCCCTGGCGCAAAGAAATAAAAGCAGATATTTGATCATTTCATAAAAGTCTGTGTTCAGTTTATGCTAAGGCAAGCTAAGGAGTAGGTATGGGACCCTTTGAGAAGGCCTTGCTTCTAGCACGGATTTGGAAAAGTAATTAAACTGAACAGTTAAAAATATCCAGCTAATATTCAGAGGCATTAAATTAGGTGTTTCACTTAAGTATGCTATAACAGTATTAACTTTCACACTGACACCAAAAAGGTAATTTTGCTCACCGAAAAACTGTTGTTAAATTAAAATTTTGCTTTGAAACCAACAAAGATATCATACTACAACTCTTTAAAGTATTTTACAATTAACATAAGAGGTTGAGTCCAGTTTCATATTTGCTGTACTTTCTGTTGGATTAAAGGTTAAATTTAATGATTTCACCGATATAAACAATCTCCGTATCAACTCCTTAATATGACATGACAGCACACCGGAAACATTCCTTGGAGAGACATGCTACAGAGTATTAGAAGATTAAAAAAATAAAATGATTGACTCAAGTTGACAGATCAGTTATTTTTAAACCAGCTTCAGATAAGTTTTAAAATGCAAGCAATGCCCTTGCTGCCAAAATCTTTCTTGTGCTGGTCATTTCAGTAATATGAGTGGCTTGGGTTTTGTTCTTTATCAAGATATTTAATTCCAACACTCTCCATTTTATTTAATAAAACTAGATTTTCAGAAAGGTATATTTCTGTCCTGGTTTCAGCTGGGATAGAGTTAATTTTCTCCATAGAAGCTAGCATAGTGCTGTGTTTTGGATTTAGTACTAGAAGAATGTTGATAACACACTGATGGTTTTAGTTGTTGCCAAGTAGTGCTCAGACTACTCAAGGACTTTTTGAGCTTCTCCTGCTC
>BOSO01013549.1:0-16787 GCA_018403395.1 Gorsachius goisagi
AACTGAACACAGGATTCAAGGTGTGGCCTCACCAGTACCGAGTACAGATGCATTGTACCTGCAGCTTAAGGAGTTCCTCACCTACGGACATCAACGGCGTACGTAACAGTCCTCGACTGATTCCTCTTTTGTGACTTTGTCCCATCGCATTTTGAACCTACCCCCACTTTTAGTGCCAAAAGTATCCCAGGGCAAGAAGGGCCACAGCTCAGTCAACGGCTTCGCTGTTTCCTAAGTCTGAACCTCCTTGTTTCTTAGCTCATTTCTGAGCAGGAGGAAGGGGACTAGAACTGCACACAACATCCAGGATGAAGGGAGAGAGGACCATGAATTTGTACACCCACACAATGCTTTGGTCTCTTACTTTCTTTATAATTCCTAATATCTTATTTGCATTTTACAACAATTGAGCATTGGACTAATGTGATTTTTCAGAAGATCTTCTTATAAAACCAAGATCTCTTCGCTAGCAGATATTTTAGACATTACTGCAAATAGAAGTCAAGAATTATCTCTTCCCATGCAGAAAGTTTCACTTGTATCTACACTTAATTTCATCGGCTGCTTGAGAGGCCAGCCATTCAAAATCATGTTGCCTTCCTACAACTCTTTACAGTTAGGTTTTAAATCTATATACAGATGCACGTATATGCACACACATTCCTATACTTGCACAAATACACACTCATTTCCCTTACAACTTTTGTTGCCTTATTCCCTTTTCCATATAGCTCAAGACTACGCTGAAGAGCAGACTGCACAGATCCCTGCATCACTCCTCCCCCAGGGATCTCACGGAGGGCTGCAAGAGCCTTCCGCAAAGCACTTTGTCAAATTATCTGAATTTCTAAAAGATTATTTGCAGACAGGGTCAGAAACAGGAGCACAGCTCTCCTTGCCAGAAGGCAAGTCCCTCCGGTCCAGATTTCCCCTGATTTGAAAGTGCAAAGTCTCACCTATAATTTCCAGATGCTCTCCTGCACTATTTCTGATGACAAGCCTCACTGCTCGTAACCTGCGCGGCTACCTGCTGCTTGCAGGCAAGTTAATTCCTGAATTGCCTGCAAGTTTCTGGAAGTCAAAGATGCTCCACAGACCCGTGTTTATCAAGGTTGTCTGGCAAGTCCTAACGAACCCACAGCATTACTAAGCCTGGGGAGAGGTTCAAGAAAAGATAAAGGCAAGTTTTAAAATAAACTACTGCAATCACGTAAGCTTAAATAGAAGATACCATACTGGGTATGGTATACAAAGAGAACAGCAAGGAAAAAAAGAAAACCAAACCCCAAATGTTACAGACAAATGTTATAATAGAAATTAATACAAGAGCACGCTAATGGAAGTAATCTACAGCATTTTCTCAAACCTCCTTTCACTCAAACCATCCTTTGGAGGCAGAAGCGCTGCTCTTCTCCCACCAAGAGAGCTCCAACAGCAGTGCAAGTTACACAGTAAAGAAAAAACTTTTCCCTCATGCACTGTATTCTAAAAAAAACTTAGTTCAGGGCTTCCCCCACCCAATTTCACTGTAGTTGTGTGAAATTACAAAAGGAGGTTGTTGCACAGCCGCCGCACAAGAAACCCCTTATTTCTCCTGGAAGCTGCCACGGGACGACTGGAGGGCTCCTAATCCAGCCTGTCCCTCTGCAGCGCATGAGCGAGCTAATTACTGCCGAATTTTTCCTAATTAAATGAATGCAATAGCCAGTCCTCTCAAATAATATTATCTGGGTGATGAAGAGACTTTCCACGCGCTTACAGATAACTTGCTAAAAACAAGAAAATAAACATCTGTGTATCGTGAGCTCTCCGCTAACAAGTTTGTTTATAATACAAAATGGAAAGATGCAAGTCAGAATAAAGTGGTATTAAACAAAGCCTTTCTTCAAAGGGAAGCAGTCTTGAAATTTATACATGATTAGAGATGCATAATTTCCCTATCTTCCTAAAAGGCTGCATTCGATCTTATTAGAAAAACAAAATTTCACATCCTACATGACTCAAGCTAGAAACAGTTAAGGAGCAGAAAACAGGCAACTTTGCTTATGCAGCTCCTATTTTTGTAATGTATCAACCAGGACAGAAATGATTTTCGAATACTTAATGCCAAATCTGCACGTGATGCCCAGGTTACTTTGGTTTTAAATGCCACTTGCAGTTTATCATTGAAAGGTTTAATCTTCCACATAAGCTTTGCATAAAATTGAGCAGTAACAGCACTGTCGCATACCTGGAACAACCACCCACAACCGGTTTAATCCTCAAACATGCAAAACCCAAGCAAATTGCTCTGTTTATATTCGGCGTGGTGTAGCCCAGAATTATCCTCATTTCAGCTGAAGCTGGCAACCTCTCTCCCCCCACCCCCAAACATAATTGAATAAACTTAAGGTTTTGGTTTTTCCATTGAAATTATTTCTTTGAAGGGAGGGATCCCAGACGAGTTTAGTGAAAGAAAAATCTTTCCAAAACATTTAACTACACCCCCGCCTAGCCCTTTCCCATACGCTGCTCTGGAGGGAGCTGATCGCATGGCTATGGGCCAAGATATAAAAGCTTAAACACGTAAGACAGGTGGAGACATGGCAGAAAAACCACCAAGTAGCTTATTTTAACTTTTGAGATAATCTCTTCTTTATCTCACTTTAATCTACTTGAAGTAGGTCACTGTGCTGTGTGTCAGTACGATTTATGAACTTTCAGGAATTTTAAGAAAAACTGAACATTACTCTTATTAACCCATTCCGTGATAATTTGGAAGATGCTCAGAAGTTGCACCTGTATGCCAAGATCAAATGGTTATGCAAGAACAGCTGATGTCATTCAAAGAGAAGTTACCCAGTGGGTATCGGAACACTTAGTTTGCTTTCCATACCTGCAAAGATCATATAAAAATACACTTTCACGTAGCACCTAGGCCAAAAAGAGAAAAATTATCGGGACGAATGTTAATTCAAGACAGCTAAAGCTGCATGAAGAAAAAAGTCCTCTACCTAACCAAAGAAAACTTTGGAAACATCTTTGCTGCAACAGCTTAAAGCAAAAAACTCCTTTTGTCCTCCATATATTATTTATTACAATCCTCAAATCTGGGTTGGTTAAACACCTGCTGTTGGTTATTGGATGCTCATTTTCTAAGGATCAAAAGTAGTGAAATTCTGAAATAACTTCTTAAATACAGGACTGAGAACTCAGCACCACTCCCTCCATACAAGGCAGTGACGCATCCTGAGATGCTGCTAGTAAATGTTAAAAACAGCAACGGTACACAGTAGCCACTTAAATTACAAGGATGGATGAGAAACCACGAAAAGGCTCAAACCACCACAAAAACCCAATGGATCCCAAGGCAAGTTCCAAAACCATAAAGCAGTTGGTACACTTCAGTCCCTACACTGAGGTTTGGATGGACATATATGTATAGGACGGTATAACCGTCTCCTCATGTGTGTCAGCTTCTCCATATAAGCCACAATTTAAACACCTGTGCTGTCTTGCAGTATTCAAAAAGTTAGGAGGGTTGCTACTAGGAAATACTATGGTAAAAGAAATGCATGTGCCAGAGCCCAACTCCTTGTATTTATTCAGCTTGAAGACTGAAGGCAGATCCGCTGCTTCAGGGGCATCCACATTTCAGAATGAAGCTGGAAAGTTCAAAACTTTTTTAACAACCTAATTAACCTCCTGAAGTATGTTCTGAGTGAAATGTCTTCAAGTTCAAATTAAACAGCGCAGATTTTGGCTGCCTCCTTGCCCGCTCCAGTGCTGGACAAGCTAAGAGGGCTACACTGAGACCACTTCCAATTTTAAGCAGCAGCACATGCAGATCTGTATCTCCAAAAGAATTAAAAGTTGGTCTCTTTGTGACCCAGGAAGGAACTAATTAACACTTAGCACTTTCATTTTTGTGCCTGTATCTGTTGCCACTGGAACAGCCAGGGACAGAAGATGGATGAGAACATGAAACAGAAGTTTGGAGATGTCCACCTCCAGCAGCACTCTGGTACCTCCGCCAGCAAGATGAGCCAGGCAGCTGCTGTACCTTTGCCTTCTACATGAAACACCTGGACAGCCTTTAAGCAGGAGCTGAATGTGCCCATCCAGCCTCCTCAGGATTCTCCTCTGAGCTAGAGGAGACCCCGCGCTGTGCTCGGTACCGGTCCTGAGCTGGCATCCACCCACCCGGTCAGCACGTAGCATCCTTCAGGGACTGGGGGCTGCCCTGATCCTCAGGGCTCGCCTGTGCATGCCTGGGTCCTTTTCATAGGACTAAGGAGCTGCTGAACACACTAAAAATGTTGTATATCCTTGCAGCACCTTTTTTGTTAATGTGCATGTGCATATATGCACACGTATATGCATATACACGCAGTTCACAGTGGAACCTTTTCCTAGTACTTTCTTTTTTAAGGAGAGCTACAGCACTTCATATGTTCTGGAGGAGCCTATGGATATAAATTCTCACAACATACATCTGCTTAAAAAAAAAATAAAATTAGTAAATAAAATAACTTGCCACACCCCACAAAGTCAGGCTTCCATTGGGGCGGCAGGGGGGGCCGGGGGGGGGAGAGAGAAAAGAAATTAAAATAAGGAAACTCCCTCACCTCCCTTTCACACTACACACAAGGCAAGGTTGCAGCACTGGGGTTTAGTGTTCTTTGGAAGACGTGATTACACTCTCAAGGTTTTTTTTTTCCTTTTGCTAAACCAAAATATTTCACTTCTGAAGTGCAATGCAAAAGCAATGCTTTAGAACAGGTCAAGGGCAAAAGAAACCCCACAGCAAATAATGCAATTATTACTACTACCTTTTTTTTAACTGGATGGAAAGCGAAGCTAACTGAACTGTGCAGGCAACATTATGGAGACGTCCTCTGCTACAAAATAAACATAACTTTTTGCAGTGACATTATGGAGCCAGCTCTCTGTACCTATAGTGCTTCACGAAGTTTAATGTTTTTAGTCTGTAGTGTAGAAGCAATATCCATAGAACCTGACAACATTGAAAGCAGCTGCAAACTGAAGATTTCACTTTAAAAATATATATTTTCTGTAAATCTAAGCATTTCAGAAGCTGCAGCACGGCTTCGTTCTTTGAGCAAGGACTGAGCCGCTCGATCTGGAGATTTTCCCAGCGCCGAGGTTTGGAGGGCGGCAGTTGAACAGGAAATACTGCGCAGTCTGTGCATGCATTACATTCCTGTCCCGCCCCGAGCGGGCGGCCAACAAACAAACCTTTCTTCTAGTAAAGGACGGGGGGGGGGGGGGAAGCAGACCGCACAAAGTTCACCAGCAGATGTGGCCTATGAATCCAAAGCGGCCTTTTCTGCTGATAGAAAGAATTCGACGCGTTTGCAATGTTGGTGTTAACGTCAGGGTTTTGCGAAGCTGGATCAGCAAAGCCCTGGAAGTTTAAAAGACGCAAAATCTGCGGCGCTGAGCTTCTGCGGGGTGCTGTAAGTGAGCAGTAACTGCACATATGTCAGCGGGTTTATTTTGAGAAGGTTTTGCCAAATATTAGCAGCAGCTTACAATCAAGCCGCAAGAGTCGATCAGAGCTGAATTTTGTACAGCAAAAAGGACCTCTTCGCAAAAAGGGGGATTCGTTTTATTCCCATTTTCTGTGCAGCACTGAAGAACAAGGACTCAGCACCGAAGTTTGCCTTCAACTGTAAAGTAACAAACAGAATTAGTAACCACAACATATGTTTGTGTATCTCGACTCTTTTGAATTGCTCCCAGGTTGGCCTCTGAAATCCTGGAAGATATTGAATAATAATTTGTTAAATACTTGGGAGGGAAGGCGAAGGAGAAACAAACAAATGGAAACCCGAGCAGCACACGGGGTCAAAGTGGCAGTATCTCAGAGTTCGTTAGTCACGGCTGATGGGAAGAGGATTAAGAGTCAAAATGGCAATGAAGCAAATGTAAATAAGCATGTGTTTACAGAGCAAAAATATGTACAGTATCTGATCCGCTCTGCCTTGGATTGCGCTTCCATGTAGCACGGTGGGAAAGGCAGAAAAGAACAGCTCGCCAAATGCCGAGTAGCTAAAACACGGGGAAAGCAGATACAAGCGAGCAACAGGCGGGCATCCGAAGCCACCGCACAACCAAAGCGGCCAACAGTTTTCCCCAAACATGAATTTAATTCAAAGCTGGTATAATAATAAAAAAAAAAAAACCCACCCACCCCAGCCTGTGAAAGCACTTTTGCAAAGCGCGTTTTCTTATTACACGTGGCACGAAGGTACAGGCGGAGGGATGCTCGCACGTGGCACCGACACACGCGCGGCACCGGCAACCCCAGGCCACGTTTTCCTTAAGAAGTTATGCCATGAAATCAGTCAGGGTGAAGTTACTGAAGGGCTGTAAAAGCCACTTTTTCTGTGCTCCACGGGCACCGTGTAGCGTGTAACACACCAAGCCAGCCACCCGCCACACGTATTTTATCCAATCGATTGATTTTTCAAGTCAAAGCATGATCCAAACCTAAAGAATATTGCCAGGCACCATACCTATGATCGGCTCATTTCTTATCAAGTTGGTTCAGTTTAATAAATAGATGTTTGAGGGCTTTTCCCCCTCTCAGTGACCGAATTCACAACCTGAGGTTTGGCTCCAAAAATTAAGCCGAGTTTCCTTCTGCCTCCTGCTGCAACCCAGTTTGACTCAAACACAGGTTTTGGCGCTCTTTTTTTGACTTGAAAAGTCTCAGGCAAGTGATTGACCAAAGCCAAACAGAGAAATTCTTCTACTGACTTTCCCCTCCAAAATACTACACCAGCTCCAACCAAAGCCTTACCAAAGCCTTGCTCATCTGAGGAGAATAAGCTTCATTTACTTTTCCTAAATATAGCTGTAAGATGTTCCCATAGAGACTGCGACATTCCCAACCATACTCTTTGCAGCAAATACTTCGGTAAGACATCAAATCTAAAGTATTAGTCTATTTTTGCAAGCTTTCACATCTCTTTCCTAGGAACAGCTCTTCTCTAATGGATTCCTCTCGCAAAAATGCCGTTAAAGGATGCTCCCTCACGAGTAGTTTTGTTTCTCCATTTCGCCATTAGGAATTTTTCATTCACTCCCTGTGGATATTTCGGGACAGGCTACAATTCTCATTTCTGACAGGGAAATTGCTCATCCAGAGTTTGCTCCCCAAAAGATACATCCTTAAGAGTAAAAATCAAACTAGGGTGCCTTTTTTTTTTTGGTTCTTGTAGATCCTTTGATGCCTATTTTCAATTACCTCTTATTTCTCCCAATCCATTGCTATTTTGTGGATATTGAGTGCAGTTCTCATAAAACATCCACTCTGCAAGAAAGTACACATTGAAAACGACGCTGTTTCTGTTAAGATGTTTTATAGAACCAAAGCCATTTTAATGACGCCATTTCTGGAAGACTCTGTCTTAATGGAGTAAGGAACATGCGCGACTATTTATGAAAGACCTACCTGCTTTCTTCGGAAAAAAATAGAAGCTGTGTAACTTCAAAAAGACATCGACTATAATAGAGCTGTATTTATTTGGACCAATTACCGTTTTTCCCCATTCCCCCCAAAAATTTCTACATTATGAAACCCAGATACAATGAGAACAAGAAGAACCCCTCTCATTTGGAAAAAGGAACTTGCTCTACATCACTGCATGACCTGTGCTTCGGTTATTAATATGATCCAAAACCTAAAACCACTCTTGAAATCAAGTTATAGCCAGCACAGAACTAGTATCACTTCAGCAGGTTATTGGAATCCAGTCCTCCTAGAAGCAAAATTAAAACATCAGATTTTAATTACGAACTTAATTGTTGCATGTCTAGTTGCAGGGATTTCTCAAGGAGCAGTCCGTAAGACACCTGAGCGTATCTGCTCGGACAGAATCCAACTTAGAGGAATTGTTGCCAAAGAAATTTCTCCTTCAGCTTTAGCTTCCATGGAGTAGGTTTTACCCAACCTTAGATTACTGTTTTTAATTTATTTTTGTTTTAAATACTTGCAATATTTATGAACATGCAATATGAGCGCACACTACAGACAGAAATATGTTTGCAATCTTATTTACTGCTTTTTTTTCTCCAAGCTGTTGCATCCGCCCTCACCAATTAAGCCAGAAACAATTTTGATGAATGTAAGTTTTCAGTAAGATCTACACATACTCAGTAACTATATTAAATCTAAAGTAATTACAACATCAACCACTGCCGTTTTCTAATTCCATGGAAGTGTCACCTGCAGAACAGCAGCACCGCCAGGTATCTCTGATGAGAATTTTAAGCTGTAGTTCGCCTCTCCTTAACAGAGCATCTATCATTATGCTCCTAAGTAAAGAGGTAAGGAAAAAAAAAAAAGTCAACATACAAAAAAGCCTATTGCAAATTCTCATTAATAATTTGCTAAATAGCACTGCCCTGGTGAAGCATGAGTCCTCTCTCCTTGGCTTTCAAACTCTTCCCTGGGGTGTGCTTAGAAAGGCCAGTAGCATACATTCTGCCATTTCTGAAAGACAACTGTAATGTACTCATAGTAAGTTTAAAACACTTAAATGTCTATCTGAATCTAACTACAAAAAAAACCCAAACCAAACCCAACCCAACTGACTGCAGAGGAAGGAACAGGCAAAACCAATACACATCTGACATTAATTTAAAATGTTGAGGAGTCCAATACAGGGATTTTTTTTTTTCCTTCCCTACTAGCTGGGTATGTATGTTATACCAAAACACAAAGCTGAACGAAATACCAAAATTACCTTTAAGAAAACATTCAACTTGCCTCATCTAGCAAGTCAATAATTTATAAATATAAAAAGATAAATTAATATTTCACATTAAGAATTAAAACCAAGTTGCCTCATTTAGCAAGTCCATAATTTATTTTTATATATATATATAAATAAAAATAAATGTAATATTTCACATTAAGAATTAAAAAGCCTGAAATGGTAACTATCAACAGCCTAGAAGGTAATTCAACCAATGCCAGCAACCACTGTAACAGCATGCACTGCAGGCACTGCTTAATATTAAGTGTATTTTCAACTGATCCCAAGGAGTAAGTTGGAAAATATTCATTCCTAGCTCTGTTGACCTTGTACTTTGGACTAAAGATTATTTTACCCATTCAGCATTCCATGGCCATTAAAAGCAGCCCATTCCCACCTGGAAATAGGATACTCAGAAAGCTAAAACTAGATTAAGACTGGAACAAAAGATACAGGAAACAGCAAGCTTTGTATGATAAAAGTTACTACAGTTTTGACAAAAAAAGCAGCGAAACTCACCCAACTTCCAGAAATTCCTCTCTAGAACAAAGCTGCACTTTCTTGCCGGTTTAGAAATTCAGATAATAAGAAATGAAAATGAATTCATTTTTCTTATTCCATTAAGCTTAACAGGAAGGGATTTTTTTAAAAAACATTTTGGTGCCTTAAATGAGTACTTAGATGCCTCTACCAAGCTGACGGTTCAGCTGCAGGTTGCAACAGCTGCAGACACGTTCAACTGTTTCTCCAAATACCCAGAACATGAAGAACACTTCTGACCTATTTGAAATATCCTAAACTTTGTACTAAAAGGAATGTACACAGTACCCATGCTTTAACTTCTGGCAATCCTGTAAAGCAGAAAGCCAGCCACTTGCTGTTTTATATATAAAGTCATAAGAAAGCATGAATAACTGAACACTGTAATAACTGAAGATGTTAAATAAGCAGTGTCCTCAGGACTACATGTTTGGAAAAGTCAAAAATAAACTCTTTCCTTAATTCTACCAGGAAAAAGAAAAAAAAAAAACACAAACCACAAACAACCAAAACCCAAACAGTACAGTAACTTTTTGTTGTTTATGGGAGCAAAACCGATGACGTTTGTAATTATGCCGATACATTCTACAAACCCCACTCCTGTTATTCCCAAACAAAGGCCAGATATTGATCTTATCAAAGGTAGAATAAAAGGAGGTAAAAATAGCACCTGTGCCCATTAACAAAATTAAAACTAGCTTACTTCTTCAGGACGTACCTTTGTGCTAATTGTAAGAGATAACCAAGGCATGATGCAACAGAAATTACTCTGATTTTACAGCTCGCCCAGGTCCCAGCCTCTCTCAGCCAACATTCTTGCCCAAGCTGTTTATGTGGAACGCTTCCAGATCAGCTGGTCTCTGCCCAATCTGGCAAAAACACCCAACCCCACAACCAAAGCCCCCGTTTTCCTTCATCACTGATGCAACAGTGAGGGCGAGCAGTTTATTTAGTACATAATGACACAATACTACCCCCACCGCTTCGCATCCTTTTCTTTCTTGGGATAAAAGAGCCCGGCTTTTACCATTTACATTAAACTGATCTTACTGGCCCGTTGCTCTTGGCGCTGAGGAAAGCTGGATCTTGCAGAGCACTTACTCTTCATCTCCTAGGGAGGTGGGATCCGTGCCTTATTAGCAGCACTTCTAATGGCAGAGGTCCCGATGAGGCTCAGGGGAGCGACGCAGCTGATGACCTCATGCAGGAGCCCAAACCAGATGACCGATCCTGTACATTTACTGCACTTAGATGGAAAATCCCAGGCATACGGACCCATAAACGTTAAATCACATTAAGTCTATACCCGCCTATGTGCTCCAGCACTTAGAAGGCCATCTTTAAGACCTGCCCCTTTTTCTCTCCAAAAAAATAATAAGCTCTAACCTTACAGAATGCTGGCTAGCACCGAGACTCAGCATCGCTCCTCTTCAGCTATTGCAGGCTCTCTGCGCAGCTCTGACTCGGGCTCTGCCCGTTTGCAATTCGGATGCCCGCACCGGCTCTGCAAAGCAGGTGTTCACACAACAACCCCCCCCTTGCCACGTGGGTTGTAACTCCAATCGAGATGGAAGATGGGGACAGCAACAACAATTTCGAACTGAAAACTGTACGGGTGCTGCCGGGGTACCCGGCTGCGCACAGCAAAACTTGCTTTGAGAAAAGCATTGCCCAAGACAGTCCCACCTGCCACAGCTGTGTACTGTTTATGTTAAGAGCTTGAAGAATCCCTTTTGCCCTAAATAAGTTATTATGCTCTGCACTATAACACGGCATAAGCAATTTTAAAAGCTTTCTGCTGGCTACCAGCTGAGTGCTATCAGCTTGGGCAGAGCCTCTCCCTGCCCATTTAGCTCCCTCTGCCCAGCCCTGCGTTTTCAACAAATTACCAAAAATCTAAACAGACTTCTGCATTTGAATTAATCTCCCGAAGCTACACGGAGCTAAAGCAGGAAAGTATTGTATGCGATTGCATGCCTGCTGCAAAACAAGATAAAGATCTGGCATCTCTCCCGCTCCTGCATAACCAAAAGGAGGAGGACAAATCGCTGCATTTCGGCTTGCTGCTTTCCTGCCTTTCTTATGTGACTTTATTTTTCTTGGGGACATCAGAAAACATGACCAGAGAAATGCATGACCAAACACTATTTTCCCAGACCAAAATTTAACAAAGATCAGGAGTAGAAATGTGGCACTAACTCTTGTAATACTACGGAGAAAAGTCTCCTTTCTGCTGAAAAACTCTACTCCAGTAATACGTGCACACGAAGGAGGGTATGAGTCCCCTCCCACGGTCCCAACGCGAGCAAGGAACTCCAGCCCTACAAAATAAACAAAGTAAGGTCCAGTGTGTTTAAGACACTGCCAAAAATCTCCTGCCAAGACGCAGAAAGCTAGCGGTGGGAAGCTGCTGGGTGGTAATGTGTCTCCACATTGAACAGAACTATTAGTATTTTTTTTTAACCTTATCGTTGTAACTCCAAAGTACCTTCTGTGGACATTCTCCTCAGCCTCCTGGCAACTCAGTCATCAGCCCAGCTGACCACAGGCAGTGTCCACAAAGCCGAGCTGATAAGCACTTGCAGGGCATAATTCACCCCATTTGTCTACACTAGAACCCACCCTAAAAATGCCTTTTTTCCCTCCACCGAGAGCTGCTGCTGAATAGCTCAGCTGTTTATACTGCAAACACTTACAGTTAGGGGAAAGATCACCATCCCCCACATCACTTCTTTAGTCTTTCCTGTAAGTCAGTGGAGTTGGCCAAGACCAGAAACAATCCATCAAGCTCGCTTATCCTAAAAAATGCTGCAAAACAACCCCTTCATTTAATCCTTCTGCTCCTCTACCCATATCAGCGCAACTATTTCCTAACCGCTCCAAGACGTTCATCTGCATATCCAAAATACAAATGTTGTTCATAACGAGAACCAAAACAAAACGCGGGACTGGGACTTAACGTGAGGTTCCTCAACAAGGCTGGATCAGGAACACCGGGCATGGGATGCAATTGCCTGCACCCACAAGGAGCTCCTGAGCGTACCCCCAGTTTTTGGGATTCCTGGGGACTCCAGTGATCCCCCCCCCACTGTGGTATGTTGCAAGAAAAATGGCACGATACAGAAAGTCTGATGACAGAACATTTCATGGAAGATTATTTGCCCACAATATTATGTGTACCAGCTCAAAGACCACAACACAATTCGCAAGGGAAAGCGCTTACGCAAACAGGGCAAAGCTGCTGGATGGACTTTCACAGCAGTTTTTTCTCCACTCTTCCTCCCTCCTTTTGCCAAGGGTGAAAGTGGAAAATTTTTTCATACAGAGGATGCCTTGGACACCGTTACACAGTACTTAAGCAAGCACGTTATCCCCAAATTTGGTTGGTTTTTTTTTTTTCTCCTTTATTTGACAAAACTCAGTTGTTCAAAGATCTTAATTAATCAGCTAAGCGCACATTTATAGTTGAGCCCAAGCATTGAAGAGGCTGTTCCATCCCTTCCTTTAATGGAGGATGAGCACGGTTTCCAAATACCTTCGACAAGCCACATGTTAAAACATGTTTCACCACCATCCGATAACGATGCGAGGTAATTACAACACTTGTGTAATGTTTGTGCCTGCTTTCTGGCCACAGGTTTTAAGTTTCCCACCGCTATCTTAAAGTCTTCTGTTCAATCCCACAGATAGGTGTATTTTCATGAATAAAGTTAAAAAAGAAAAAAAGCAAGATCTACAAAATCGGCGACGTTCCTCCTGCTCTTCTGCTTATGGTAGAGACATCTGTATCTGTTTGTGTTTTGTGTCACTAGAAAAATCACAGCAAACATTAAGGAATGTGGCTGGAAATGAGTATGTAAAAAAAGAGCTAGAAATATGTAGTTTCCTTTGTAAACACAAGTTTTGGGTGCTTCCATTAAAAGGAAAAGACAACACACAAAAATCCAAGTAATGCCAAAACATACTAACTGCTCCAAGTGACAACTGGGGACATCGAATTGAGGATTCTTTAAAACTTGGGATCAAGTGACAGAAGACAATACTGTATAGTACTCCTTAAGAAGATATATGTTCTCAAAGAGAAAAAAAGTCAACCCCACCAATTAAGAGAACCAGTTAAAAGTCTAAAGAGAACTGGATTCACTTTTTTGCTCCACTCTGAAATTTCCATTTTTTTGGACAAGTGGCTTCAGATGTTTTGTGCCACGGTTCCTTGTCTAGAGAACAACCTTTTAAACCCAGGGTAAAAAACCCCCTTAAAATATTTTCTGCTTCATTTTTATTCTTAGGTAAGGGCACACACGCAGAGACATTCCCTAGGAGCTTGGGGCTGAATATATATTAAAAATTGAGAAGCGCTCGTATACTTTAATGGCAAGGTCTAGAGGAGTGCTTAGCTTGTACCATCCTAACTCTATTCCCTTCTCACAGGTAGCATAAATTCCTGCAGTGGGATCATGCGTTGTTTTATCCAGCGTGTTCTAGAAGTGACATTAACCGTATGTAGGAAATACCGCTAGATGAGGTCCTTAATGTTTAAGTAAGAATTTAAGATACAGCTTCCACAAAATGTAATTGTGGTGCTTGGTGTTTGGTTATTACTAATTACAGATATTTTTCCTATTAATAAACTAATTGTTGCGTAAGATTTGAGTAAGGCAATGGAAAAACATATCTGGAGAGCTCTTGTCTGAACATGCAACTGGGTATTTATTTTCCTTGAGTCATTTTAGGCAACTAAACCAAGCATGATCTAGGAACGAAAAAGTACATTGAGAAGTACACATGAAAAAGATCACTCAAGATGAGGTCACTTGGCTTATGCTTCTTGTTTATAGTGATACGACAGCAGAAAATATAATCACAAACATAAGTTTGTACCAGGCTTCAGATATTTCCATATTGAAAAAATTTATTGTATTACATAAGGCTAAAGAGCTTTAAATGCTTTTCCAAATCCCATTTCCAGCCACAGACAGAAAAGTTCACACACATTTTGCCTGCCTTTAATAAACCAACTGCATATACACGTATGTATGAATACATTACATGTGTACGCACACATCTGGAAAAACAAGCTTGGAAGTGGTGCAAGTAACTGCCCTGTATCCAAACCAAAGGTTCTAAGTCTTAGCCATGGACTTTAAAGCAACTTCAATAAACAGTCACTCTGTCACTCAAAAAAGCATATTCTAATCACAATTACCCTGACTTTTTTTTTTTTTTAAGGAATTGCATTCCAGTAATATTGTACTAATTTAATGATCCTACAGCTTATTTTCAAGAAAATTCTGGTTCCTTTTCCCTGAGGAAATTCCAATAGTACTTACATGTACCACTCCAGTATTACCAAGAGTTAGGGTCCGTTACATTAATTTTTTTGTTCTATAGAGATAATGTATTCTTCAAGTTCATTTCTACTAAGGGGAGGAAAAAAGCTTTCAGCTTTGCTTTCCACATGAATAATACATTAAAAATTTAATATTAGAGAACAAATCTTCTTTTTAAGCCTCCAGAAACAGTACTATATTTGCCCTATTACTTTGAAAAGATTCATGCACACATTTAAATAAGCACAAACCAGACGCTCCTGTTTTCCATAATTAAGCTGTAACAAAATATTTCACCATTTATCAAGACCAATTCTAAAACAATACTGAAGAGCTTTGTAACTGCCATCAAAACAAATAATCACTTACCTTATCCACAGTAAGGAGTGTAACACATTTTGGTCCATAACTCAGTGCCATAATCTGAAGCGGGAAGGATTTTCTCAGCCATTCATGAAAACCGGTTTGTTTACATGAAGGAGACAAGAGAATCCTGATTTCCAGTAGGCATCTATAGTCCACATTACTAATAGATTATGTAAATAAAACCAAATCCCACAAGCAAAACCATTTACAGAAGCAAAAATTATGTAGGAGAGCAAAGGGAGCAAAGTAACTGCCTGCTAAAATGATGAAAACTTCTAGGAAGAGAAGAGTCCTTCTAAGAACAGTCACCGCATCGATCTCGTGCTGCTTGTTTAAGCCTTGACTCTGCAGTCTGATGGCTCCGCTACGGCCTCAGGCTTCTTATTCCTTCTTAGGCTCATATAAAAATAAACAAACTGCAGAATATGAACCCAGATGTTTCAGAAATCAGAAAGCAAGAGTCCAATTATACTGCTACCATAGAAGTATTTTTAAGTGTTTGCGTCTGGCAAGGCTGCGTTAGAAGGCAGTATCGCCGAGTTCAATTCCCTGGAGCCTTCAAGTATCTTTTCCAGGAAGGAAGCCACCAGCAAGTTAACAACACTTAAGGAACTGGACAAGGTGTCCTTTGAGAAAGGAGCACACGCACTACGAGCTGCAGAATAAAGGACAAATAAACACAAACTTTGGTCTTCACTTCTATGCGTTGCCTCTGCTGGAAGGATTAGTGGAATGCGGGAGGGATCCCAAGGCCAAAAAAGTCATTTTTATTAAGGTGATCGGAAGAAATTTGTTACGGACTCAACCGTGTGGCTGCAACTACAGGTTTAAGTCAACTTTCAGCCCAATTACCCTTTAAAGAGATCTTTTAATTTCTCTTCTTCAAGGCACCACGTTCCACAAGAGCTGGGATACTCAGCTCATTATCACAGCAAGAGAGTAGGGAAGTTTTATCCTTTACCTAATTTACTACAAAAACTTTTTGAATTATTATTAATTTATTAGCACTCCAAGATTTATTTCTGGGTTGGATTTTAACATGGCTCCTCACATTCCCTACAAAAAGACATATCTAAGGTGCAAGACATGGGAACAGAGACTCTCGGGGGCCTGGTTTGCAGAGAACTAGTTTGTAAACATGGATTACCAGCTCCCAGACCAGAGATTGTGGAATTGAGCTGCAAACCCTGTCAAAAACACGTTTCTAACTGAGCTTTCAAAGGGAGTGAGGTCCCAACAAGGTTTTGGAATCGGCACTCCCGAGTTGCTTGGCGTTGCAGCGTTCCAGGGACAGCCTCCTACAAACCTGTGGCTCTTCAACCAAAGAGCGGCGAATTCCTTGTGTTATTTTTTCCCCCCGAGAACCTCTCCATTCCTACTTCTCGACATTTGCTTTAGTCTTTAAATAATAAAATTCACATGAGGAGCTCTTTTACCTAAACCCTCCCAGAAATAAACCCCTTGTGCTTTCTGAACTGTTAAAAACCCCGAGAAGCTGCCAATCTATCCTCTTCTAGCTCCGGTGTGTCCGCCCCGAACGTCACTCGTGTCCCACAGCAGAAGTCCACCCAGCAGCAGCCGGCACGCAGCGCGGCGAACCGCACCGCCTATGTTTGTCCGTTACCCTTTTTCCTTTTGGCTGGCGTCTCAGGTTCGTGAGCTCCTCTCCCCTTATACAGGAAACTGGGGCCTCAAGCTTAATCCTGCACATTCAGTTCTCTTCTCTTCCAGCTACCACTACAAGCGTATTCTCCCAGTAAAAAAAAAAAAAAAAAAAAAAAAA
>BOSO01013549.1:16831-43737 GCA_018403395.1 Gorsachius goisagi
AAAAAAAAAAATGAAGGAATGAAAGATTAACAAATTCCTTGCAGCTGAACAAACACTCCAAGTGTTATTCATCAAGACAGAGCAGATAATCCAAATCTAAAGCTACAAACCAACCTTGCAATGCCACTGCAACCAGATAACCACGAGTGTCCTAACATCTTTAGCCATGTGCTTCAGCATTACACTTTGGTCGCTTTATGCAAGCCCAATGCAGCTGCACTTGAGCGTGCTTTCACTGGCTTTTGTGCGGGGTTGGGGATGTGGCAGCAATTGCAGCCTTGCAGGAGATGGGCAGGGAGATGGGGGAGGCATAGTTGCAAGCAGAAGAGCTGGGCTGAAGCAGCCTGGGAACCCAAAGCAGTGGATCAAGGGGGTAAAAGGAGAAAGGAGTCATCCAGAACTCTAATTTATCTTCTTTTAGTCTGAAAGCAGTTGAGTTTCTCTGCACTAAGGCATCGATCCCCTCTACTGCTCTGCCTGCTTGCTCCATGCCAGTCTCTAGACTCTACCATCAGCCCCTTCCATCCTCAACAGCTTCTTTCCTTCTCAACCTAAGAGGGTGAATCTCCTTTTCCTCTCTCCTGGCCTTTACAACATTGCCAGGACCACCCCAGTATGTTCCAGGGGAAAAAAACCCAACCCCAACCAACCAAGCAAACATCAAATTTCTGTATCTTGAAACACAGCATTTTGTAATGTTATTTTTGTGTGTGTGTCCTTCCCAGCAGCTTCCTCAATTCCTTTTTCCTGAACCTCGTGGCCTAAAATAGAGTAAAAAACTCTTCCTGTCATCCTTTCCAATTATTTTCGCACTTCCTTAATCATTTGACTCGAGGTAGAACTGCAATTTGCTTAATTGTATACATGGCATGTAAGAAGGGTAGGATCTCCCAATTCCCAGACTCATCATCCCTTTGGTTGCTGACTAAGATCAGCAGCCAACTCCACCATGGTTTTTACTGGATTTACTCTAAGTAATTGTATAGCATTGAAGATGTAGGCAGTATAGCAGCAAATTACTGGTGACTTAAACACCGACTGTGGTATCGAGCACCTGATCAAAAGGAAAAGGAGCTGATGCATCCTCCAATGCCCGTGGTCCACCGAATACCTCCGGCTACTCACCAAAAGTATGGCAGGATGGGCCAAGTGTACCACAAAACGAGGACCCTCCCTACCTCCAGCCCCTGGAGGTATTCTGCAAAAACCATCCGATATGGCTAAGAGAAGAGGTACTTTCCCAAAAGGGAGGGAAGAAGGGCTACTGCCTCAAGTGACAGCTGAACGGATTTCTTTTAGGTTGTTTGACCTGATTCAAGGTGCTTCTATAGTGCTATGAATTAATCTGACGCTTTCAAACGCTCACCCTGTATTTCACGTTCAACTACAGAGATCCCATAGCCACGTATATGTCATGCTTAACAATGTAATAGAAAGAAGAGGTGGGAAGAAAGGAAAAGAAGTGACTATACACGGATTAACTACAAGCATTATTAACCATACCAACACACCTTTTTGAAATGAAAAAAAAAAAAAAAAAAAGTATGCCAATACCAGCACTATTGTGATTTCTGTGGGCAAACTATTGACACATTGCAGTCACATCAGTCACAGAAAATATGGACAGATATATAAATAAATAAATAAAAACCAGGATTCCCCCCACCCAGGACAAAAAAACGTTCCCAATTCGTTCAGCCTTTCACTGCAGGTCATCTTTTCTAAGTCTGATTTCTTTCTCCCTGCTCCTTGGAAAGCTCTCAAATCCAAATCCATTGCTCAAAGCTTTACACAGCAGTTCAGAAGAAGTCTTTCCAAAACAGGGTACAGCAGGACATCTTCACCGTTCTTACAAATCAGCTGTCACGTTGGAATGCGTAAACAGGCATACATCTCTTTTTTTTTTTTTTTTTACTGCTGCCTGTCAAACCTGACTGCTACAAATACCTCAGGATTTTCTTTGCACTAGCACCACAACTAGCTCTCCCCTCTTCTCAGTTTTTGCACTGGATTATTCCACAAAATCTTGAAATAGTCTGATGAAGTAACATGAATAACACGAAGATACACATTTAGCTCATACAGTCCCTTTCTATTTTTAGGGGAAACACCCAGCACATCTTTTATTTCGGTACCTGGAGATTCAGTATATTCTCCATTGCATCCTGGTCATTGGTGACCGACCAGCGCCAGGCACCGCACAGCCCCGCCTGCTGCGTTCCCTCCAAGGCCCTGAGCTACTGATATGCTATGCAAAGACTTCTGCACCCATCTCATAGCAGCTGATATGCAGATCCCATTTTTCTAGTTCAGAGTCTTAAAAGCTTCACTTCAACTCATGGTAACCTACTAGTTTTCCCTTGTTACCAAGTTACAGAAATAAGTTCCGTTTCTTTGACATGGTTATTATTTAAAAGAAAAATCTGCTGGATGTTATCGGTTTCCTTGGTTTCTTACTGTATATCTTATGTTTCTGTGTTCAGTGAAAACTGAAATTAGAAATAATGAATAAGGCAGCCTAAGTATTACATCCATTCTTCTGGGTGTTTTGTGGGTTTTTTTAAGAAGCTTATTTACTCTTCCCAAGGTGTCAAAGGTAACAGCTCACGGCTCTGAAGTTGTATAGTTTCACACCAGCCACTAAGCATCCAGTGATTTAATTTGCCATCTGCTCCCAATTAAAGTCTCAGACAAAGACTGATACAAGCTTCCCTTCCCCCATTTTAATAAAATATTGTAGTGTCAGAAGTTGGTAACTTCCTCTCCCTGCTGAGCAGCAGAGCAAATCCTTTGTCTTCCTTTTATTGCTACAGCACTCGCTGATTCCTTGTATTCCCCACTGCCACTGCTAGGTGCACGCTCTGGCAAGCACAAGTCACAGAAGATAAAAAAATTAATTTTAAAAAAAATTATAAACAACAACAAAAAATACCAGAGAAGCAAAAATACTCTTTTATACTTATCTCTGCTCAAATCATCTCGATTGGAAACTAGGTCAGACTTTCTGCAGGCTTCTTCCTTCCTTCCTTCTTGTGCTGAAGAAACTTAGCAAGTGAGCGAGTTACTATATTTTCTAATCTTCATTTGAAGTGGGACAGTCTGTGCCTGTCTCCATAATAAAAAATTCTGTTAAACTGCCACCTCATCTTAAGCCCTCTTTTTCTTTCAGGTTTGCATCTATAAGAACTCTGAGTCATGTCTCCCACTTCTCAGAGTTTACCGGGGTTTGCCATCTTGTAAGCTCACCAATTTTAATGGGTTTTGCTCTTTCTCTCTCTTCCTTCCTTGAATCCCCTGATGATGCCACCATTTCAGAGTCACCCCTTCTAAACCACCTTCCGCTTCTCTGCTCTCGGTGCCTGCCTGCCTGCCTGTGATTCGGAGTCATGCCTTGAAGGATCTCCCTCAGCTGTCCTTCCTTCATCGGAGCACGTTTGAACACCAGGAGGATGTGCTGGACCAGACAACGTGTCCTGCTGGACTCCTTCCCCAAGTGCCTAGCTGCAAAAAAAAAAAAAATCACTTCACCACCATCACCCGTGGCTTGAATCACTCTGTGGGTCGTATACAGCACATAAGGCACGTGCTAATTGCCAGATGCTATCAGGTACTTGAGTGAAAGCACCGTAAGGATACAGACATCCAAGAAAAACTATCTACCACAACACGACTGTACTGGCATCCTCAGTAGAGCTCACTTTTACAACCTATTACACCAAGAGGAGACGTGTCTTCATGAAGCGTGGCCACTACAGAAGCTTTTTGGTGCTACCAGTTTATGGTTAAGTTTTATTATTTCTAACATTTCGTCTCAGCCCTTCTGATAACTCCATGAATGAAGTTCAAATATTTAATTACTATGTCCTAAAGACCCACCACAAGGCTGTTGGGTGCTTCACCACCTAACAGCGTGCTCCCGAAGCTGACAGTACCCTGGTCCCACAGCTACTGAGCAAGGAGGGCATGGAGGGTACGTTGTTGTGATGTTCCGCAGTAGCGTGTGGCAGTCTTCAAAAGGCAAGTGTGAACATGATTTATTTGCTCTGTATCCCTGTCACTGTTCCTGTCCATCCAAAGCGCATCTCAGGCCATCCTACAACAGGCGCAGTGTGAACGCAGGCTGTAAGCTGGCTCTTCCTGCGCAAGAGACAACCCCAGCACCTCCAAACTTCATGTCTGGCTTAAAGAGGCGCTACCTCTCGCAGGTGAAGGGCTCTGCCCAAACTGCAGTTCCCTCCTGTGGCAGACCCCTGCCCTTCGCCGATCCCCTCCTGTCGCAACCGCAGCTTTTACCACGTCTGCCGCAACACGTGCGTCGCACTGATCCTTTTTCATAAATGCACAACTCACCTCAGAACTTTTTTAAAAAAAAATAATTACTGTAA
Source organism: Gorsachius goisagi (assembly GCA_018403395.1). NCBI lineage: Eukaryota > Metazoa > Chordata > Aves > Pelecaniformes > Ardeidae > Gorsachius > Gorsachius goisagi. The sequence goes on from BOSO01013549.1 coordinate 21,217, forward strand.
CAAATCTTCATGTCTAGATGAAATATGAAAGCCATTTTGAGAGAGGTGCATATTAATCCTTAAGGGATGAACCTTACTTTCTTACCAAGACAGTTTTAGGTTATATTTTCAGGGTTTAAGGAGTGCCAGAGAGGCAGTAACACAAAAAAGCGATCTGTAATTCTGCTCAAATCCCCCTATAAGCACCTCTCAACAGGGCACATTTCCCCTTTTGATCAAATAAGGACCTGCCTTTTCTGCCCGAGCCATGAAGCTGCCCAGCTCCCTTTAAGAAAGCTGTCACCGAGACGAATGTTTCCACTCGGTGACTAACCACACTGAAATAAAAGTATTTTTGTACGGTGGGGCTTTTTTTAGGCCTTTTTTTGTTTGTTTTAAGCTTTTTTTTTCTAAATTAATTCTGAACTCAAATGCCTGGGAGAGAGGATAAAAAAAAACACCAAAAAACCAAACCACAAAAACCTTCGTGCAGTTTTGTACTGTTCCTTAATTCATCTTTGAAGAAAGTGTGGAGTATTGGTAAAAAACACAGGTCCATAGCCTCAGCAGTCAGGGAAACACCCATGCATTTCCTTGACTTTTTCTTATAGGTAGAATATAAACTGGACACCAACACTTTAATCAGTATTAAGCATCCTTACAAGAACAGGGAAAAATCAGACTGTGGTTGCCCCAGGTTGATTCTATTTTCTGAACACCCTGCTTCTGAACGGCATAGCGTATGCCCAAATGTTCATAGTAATAGGAAGCTTAAACATTAAAAAAGAAGAACTACAGAATTCAAGGAGTCCAAACAAAAGAGGAAACCAAGTGTTCAAGACCAACGATGCTTGCAGCTCCACGTTTCAAGCCATAACCATTATCATCGTGCAGCAGAGCTATAACAGAGGAGGTCCCCAAGCTTACAACTACCTCGTGTAAGAACAAATCTTTCCACCACCATGCTCAATCCAGACTATCGCTTGACACGCAGGCATGCTTAAATCTGCTCAGACGTTCTGCGTATAGATGCATGCCAAGCAGATGAAGAGAATCGCGTTTGTAGTGATGAATGAAATGACTACAGGCACATTTGTAATGTTTCATGTCAACGGTGACATGTTCATCTATCAGGTTTTCAACATGTACAACCTCCTTTCCATCATGAGATCTCTTATTATAGACTCTGGTAAAAGCAACCGCAACAATTAACGACCTGTTTGGCACATTTGTCTCTACAGGTAGCTCACGAAGCCAAGGAGAGAGTGGGAGGAAAAGGATGAGTTTGCAAGGAAAACCGGTGTCATTTCTGAAGACGATGGGAAGAGATCGGACTCAATACACTTCCAGAAAGTGACCTGATTTTCTAAGGAACAGGGCTGTAACCTTATTTTAATAAAAAGTAGGTGCAGAGTAAGAACACATTTTTTCTATGGACAGCAATGTAAGGAATAAATATTAGCCACACTCCACACATACCATTTGTTTTAGGAAATGAGAAGCCAATCAATTATCCGTGGCAGACCAGGATGTCCAACTCCCGGGACCGCATCCCAGATCTCTGTGCCAAGAGACCCCATATGCTTCAAGAACTTCTCAAGCAACTTTTCTGAAATACTTCAAAGTACAGGATTTCTAAATGCATTTATGGTAAACTTTATGTGGAACACTGCTAGTAGACAGCCTAGTGTCCCACATTTTTTGGGTTCTAGTCAAGACAGTAATTGAAGAGCATGAGCCATCGGTGAAAGGCCAGAAAAGAAACAAACATGATCTGTTCCACATAGAACCACGTTTTAAAGCCAGCAGCCTAGAAAGCATAAAGAAAAAAAAAAACAACCAAAAAAAAAAAAAAACCCAAAAAACACAAAACCCCAGCCCGCCCCCAATCTTTCCTCCACTAACATAACCCCTGTTAAAACTTACATCCAGATTTGGGGCCAAACACACATGAGGAAGCAGAGAAGATGAGGCTGCAGCAGCTTGTCATATCGCAATGGAAAGGTTGGGTTTTTTTGTTTTATAAATCTATTTTCCATTTAAGTTAAGCACTTAACTCCATGGATAAAGCATGCATTGATTAGCTGCTATTTTTGCTTCCGCAGGGCTATCATTGACAGCAGTTTCACTGAAAAGAGCCCCACAACAAACACTGAAAATAGAGGCAGAGCTAGCGTACAGAATGATTTTCAGTAACACATCAGAAATATGCTGTCAAAGATTAACTTCTTGCCTCCAAAAGCAAAGACACTCTTTTAACTGTTTATCTACCAAACTGCAGTTATTAAAGAGACCTCTAGTTATCCATACATCCATACCAGGGACACACACCACAACATATTATAAAAGTATACCAAATACTGCTGGTAAATCGGAGAAGGCTGGTCCCCAAAGTACGCAAAAACTAGCTACATGGATTATTTTGGTACTAACACTCAGGGTTTTGCAACATTTGGCAATGATGGAAAAATAATCCACCTCCGTGAACATGAGTTTTACTGTAAACGCTTCAGTTTTGGCCTTGCTAACCCGTAACAGAGAGCGCGAAGGAATTGGCTAATCCACTTTCAGAGATTTTTTTATATATTTTTTTTTTTACTTCTCTTGAATAAACTGCAAAGCTATGCCCTGCCTTCCCCTGCCATTGCACTGTATGAGAATAAAGCCTGTATGTTATCACGCAGCTTAATGATATGTTAAGCTTAAAGCAAATCACTGCAGTGAAACACCAATACTGTCACGAAACCAAACTACCAACCAACCAGAAAGACTGCTATGGAGCGCAACAGAGCCCTATGCCCAAATAATGTGAGAAAGCAAAGCAGTAATTAACACAAATTATTTTACCAGAATATAAGCGACCTGCTATCATGACGCAGTTTAAAGCAGGGAAAGAGTCGGCTTCTTCTGGACAAGCTGGGATTATGGCAATAAAACAAAGGACACTGCAAAAGGTGAAGCTAAAGAAGGATATGTCAAAATTTTATTGGGAGATACAAAAGGAATTTTAGGTTTTTTTTTTTTTTTTTCTTTGAAGACAGGATTCAGGGGGATTTTTTTAAATGAGGCAGATTTTCTACACAAATATCTACCCCCTAATTTTTTTAAATCTTCTGGACTGTAAATTAATGTTCATGTTATTCTGATGAAATGCCAAGATAACAATAATTAAAAGAAAAAAAAAACAGATACATTTTTCCAGAAGTTGAGTGAACAGCAAGTTCTATGAAGCACTGAGCTATTTCACCTCTGCAGGTTCTGTGCTAAAATAAGAAGTCAGGGCAAAAAGTAGTGCCTAAAATACTGTTGTCTACACGCCCTAAGAAAGTTAAAGTCAAGCAGCAGAGAAAGATTATCCCATCCACACCACCTTAAAAAAAATAAAATAGAAATACAAAGAATCCCCAGCTCTAATACCACTAAAAAAATCCCTGCTTAGTCGGAACAGTTGTTTTCTGTACCCTCAGAAGAGCATTTTGCAAGGGGTAAGCTGTGCCTTGCTGCAATCTTTAACCCCTGCTCTTCCTGCACCTCTGTGCAGCTCCGGCGGCCGGCGGTTCAGGTGGGGAGACTCAGGGCAGCTCGGTACTGAAAAGGGAGGACTTCTGCCAGCTGCAAATACTGGTAATGGTTTACTGGAGTAAAGATGAGTATTTTGAGGGATACAAACTCCAGCCTGACATTCACGTTTCACTTGTGACCTGCAGAACTCTCTGGCACAGAAAATAACACCAGGCAGGAGGAAGGAAGGTTAAAAAAGCACCCCAAGATCTTCTAATGTTGCTGTTCTCTCAAAACCCAACCTCCTCTTCCTCTATGTGAAGTCCACACATATGTCACCAAACACTATAATCTCAAATCATTATACATTTAGGGAAAAAAAGAACCCTAACAGAAAAAAAAAAAAAAAAGGGTAAAAAGTTGTCAGATGGCAATTTATTTAAAAGTAACCCATTATTTAAGCTTCTTGTTCAGGAACACCGAGCTGTTTATGGATCATCGTGCCATTTCTGGAGGCAGACCATAACTACCTGGTGCCATAGAAGGCCTCAGTCTAATTTTTGGTACAGCTCAAAGTTTGACATTAGTGCTCAAAGTTTGCTCACATTCATTCTACATAAGAATCATTATCATATCTACTACTCGCTGAGATTATATAGGCTCAGATTCTGTATGTTTTACAGAAAATACATCAAACTCTCATGCAAAATTGCTGCAGGATATTATGAACTGCCAAGTTTTAATGCAGAGATAGTTGAATTTTAAAGGCAAAGGATCTCATCTAAATTTTAAATCCAGACAAGCTTAAATTGATTTCAAGATTGAGTATGAATACACCCTGCGTAACAGCTGCAAACTACTCAGGATCATACGTAGTTAGGACCACGTCTGTCAAGGAGTGAAAAACCACATACAATTTAATAGTAATAATAATAACAACATCATAATCATCATCTCATTACTTCCCTTTCCATCTTTGAAAAGGTGAGTTGACAGCACTATTACCGTCGCATAAATGAATACCCAGAAAAAGTAGTTTGTCTACAGCCATAGCTAAGTGTCTCTGTAGGATGGCCTCAAACAAAGTGGATAAAAAAAAGCCACGAAGGTGGGTTTCTTTCTTTTTTTTTTTTTTTCCGCCTTTTCCCTTCTTCATTTTTGGGGAGTTTTGTTTGTTTCTGAAGAAAGCACAGGCTGTTGCCCTATTTGAAATAGAAGCCAATGCCACATTTTCATTACACTTTCCAGCTGGTTTGGCTTTTACTGTACTGACCAGATACAAGCACCATAACACTGTACAAGCGTGCTTGCTATTTACTTACTTTTGTGCTGTAGCTATCACTCCAGCACACACCAGTCCCTACCGTAACACGTTTACGATGTAAAACCACAATTACACAATCTGCTACAACTGGTAGAACTCTGCCACTGACCATACGTTCCCATCTTCTCTCTGGTGAGAAAAATAACCCAATTAAAAGGAGGGGGGTAACTATAAGTCAGATGTACAGCACTGTATACAACACATGGGTGTAAAAGAACTGGTGTTTGTCAGCCTGATTCTGCCTTTGTCTTCACCCTCATCCAAATAATTTTTGCCGGATATGTCACTCCGCAATGAAAAGAAGTTCAGGGATTAACAGTATTTACCGAAACACTTCGTAACTTGGGCCCAGTGTTTCAAGAACCAGCGTGTCCTTGGCAAGAGAGTGCTGGAAAAGAGGAATCTCTCTTTCAAATGTGCTCAGCTTCCATTTTCGTGACTTAATGATCTTAAGCGTTTGTTGACACACAGTGGGACTCTGTTGAAAGTGGGATTTTGGTTATTCCAGAAAATTTTAAAAGCCGCGCGTTCACAGTAGGGCGAGTACTTTCAACAGGTGATTACGCTAAACCAAAGGATGGCTTAGATGAGTATACAAGAGCATGACTAAATTGTGTTATTCCATGAAATGAGGAACCTATATAGCTACAGTATCTTCCTACCCTCAGGAAAAAGTATGACCAAAGCAAGTGGGAGAATAGAAGGAAGTGCTGGTTTTAAACTGAAAATCACTGCAAACATAATGGAGGGAAAAGATCTTTGCAGATTAATTACATGTGAGTGAACAGAGAGCTGCTTGAGGAATCATAGAATCACTTTGGTTGGAAAAGACCTTTAAGATCATCGAGTCCAACCTTTAACCTAACCCTGCCATCCCACCACTAAACCATGTCCCTAAGCACCTCATCTATCTTTCTTTTAAATACCTCCAGTGATGAAGAGTCCACCACCTCCCTGGGCAGCCCATTCCAGAGGAAGAGGGAAACACTGGCCAAGCAAGCATTTTTTTGTTCCGTTGTACATTTAGATTAACATTTTAAGCAGATACAGCTACCTATGGGGCGGTTACAGAGAAGACGGAGTGAGACTCTTGGAGGTACACAGGAATAGTACAAGAGGCAACGGATCCAAGTTGCAGCAGGATAAATTCCTCCTAAATATTAGGAATTACAAGCGGTCAAATGCTAGGAAGAGGGCCCCAGACAGGCTGTGAAATCTCCCTGATCGGAGATACTCAGAACTGGAACTCAGAGCATCCTCAGCCCTGCTTTGAGCCGGGGCCTGCAGGTGCCCCTTCCCACCCAAATTACTGTGGGTGCTGTCCAGGCTCACAGCACCAGAGCACAGTAACACACCCCGTGACCTAAAGGCGAATAACAGGAATTTACCTGTAGTTTGTGCTCCTGTATACATATGTTAGCAACCAGCTCACAGTTATTTAAAGAATTATACACAAGTATTTACAACAGCTGAAATAGCACTAATGGGTTAAAAAAAAAAAACACTTAAAAAAAATAATCTTTTTCTACCATTAGTTTGCCAGCCTTGTATGAACAATAAGACTTTTCTTTTAAATTCTTTTATGTAGCAGAAAATTAAAGCTTAGTATTTTTATCTTGAAAAATGATACTGCCAAATAAGAAAACGTAAAAAGGGCTTGTGTGACATCTGAAAGGTGATTTTTTTTTTTTTAAACTAACATTTACCTCACACTGAATTCTTTAAAAGCTTTCATCCATCCTTTCTCCAATTTTATGTTAACTACCTCATTCTCCTTTTTCTCAGTTTTCTGTTTAGCCCAGAAATATCAGCCTATCTTCTTTTTCCAGGGCCTTACTATTTAGGCATCCTCATTCCCTTAAGTTACTTGCTGGGACATTAACAGTGGAGGTAGAGCAAGCAATACCATAGCCTGCCAGTAGAAATAAAATACCACCTTACTAATCATTGATCACAGAAAAGGGTGAAAAGCACTAGCATCTCACTAATTGCCAAATGCCTTGTAAATATTTACTAAATTGCAGACTTTCATCATGAATCTTACCATGTCAAGCTCCAGCAGCGAGCTAAATTTTATCCTGAGAATCACAGACCAGCATCATTAAAATCATACCACTGAGCCTACCGCTGAGCTTATGGAATGATTTAGTCCGGTCCTAAAGTAGAATTTCAGAACAGAAGTTTAAAATCAGCTGTAAATTCAACCCCCCCAACCCAAAACACACAGCAAGTACCTGAGTTAAAATGACTCCCCTTAAACTAGAGCTTAAGCTCATGCAAACAAAGTCCTGCCCAGGTGCCAAGCCATGCATACCTGCGGGATGAGACAAGATTCCAAAATATTACAGCTTTACGTTCCCAAGAGGAGGAAGACGGGTGCTAGGAAGACGGAGCCTTGCAGCTCTGCGAAGGCTTCTCTATCCCTGTCGTCTTTCCCTCCACTGATGAGGGCAACGCGAAGCCAAGACCAAAATCACTGAAAGTACAAGCCAGGCGAAGTTCATAAAAAAAACAAACCAAAAAAACAACAAAACACCAAACAAAAAAAACCCCAAAACCAACAGTCTTGGTTCTAAAGAGCTATGAAAATTTAATTTTGCTACAAGGGCAGCAAATTTATGCTTCCTGAATGTAAGTGTTAAGAGAGAGAAGAATATAAAGTCTTTTAATGGATGCATACTTTGGAATTGTTTTTTTTTTTCTTAGCAGTACCCTGAACTATCAAAAAGCATGAGATGAATCCAGCCAGAATCCCACTTAAAATACTCATACATGTGTGATGTCTCCCCTTCCTTCCACAACCGCATCCCCTTTCCTTCTACAGCCAGCATTAGTGATCATCCCAGATGAATCCCCTTCCCTTTCCATAACTGGGGGTTGATTTCCCTTCGACGCTGCAGACTTTAGCAGAGCAGGGAACTAAAAGCCTTTTCACAGATAACTACTCAAAGGATCACAATCTTGCAAGTATACGTATTTCATTCAGAAACAATTAAAACAGATTTTGTGGAAATGCTGAAGGGTAAGTATATAAAAACAGTGGTGGTACTCACTCAGGAAGCCCGCTGACAAAATCCATCAGAGAAGGAATTAGAAGAGGTGATATTTTATCAAATTCAGTTGCAGCTTTTTGCAATGGGAGATTTGTTAACATCCTATAGAAACTGTGAAAACTGTCCGACGGGCCCCTGGAATAACGCAGCCTTTCCATAACCCTCTATATTGTTCTCCTGGCTGCGTAACAGACACAAGAAGTTTCTCTACAGTGGCAAAACAACAAGCCCCTGCTGACGCTGAGATCGGGTTTGCCTCTATGGAGTAAAGCGATAGGACTTCAGTGTGACATGAAACTTCCACAAATCGCAATTTAAATACACTGCCTGAAGCGTATCGGTGACCAAGCTACGCAATTCTTGTCTGCAACGGGGAAAGTTTTTAAATCTGTGCCATTTTTACTCAATTACCCATTAAATTCAGCCAGGTATTTCAGCTTTGGAAGCTGCAGCACAGATGGGACTTCCAGCCTGCTGGAGCACCACGTTACCTAACGCTGCTCAGAACAGAGGGTTTCAAAATCTGAAAGCCCGTTTTAACAACCACCCCCAAGGCTGCTAAACTTAGAGAAGCAGAACACCACCAACCACCGCCTGAAATTTTTTTGCCAAGTTTTCCCTCTTCTTCTCCTCCTCCTCCAAAGAGGAGCTAAAGATAAACGGTGGGACTCTGCAACTCCGTATCCCTGGTTACATTTCAGTGCGGCACGTAGAGCGCGTGGAGCTGATGGCAAAATTGTCAGATTAGGATTTTGAACTCCATTCCACCTATCTTTGCACCTAGTCAAGCACAGAGGTCAGAGAAAGACTGTGCACGCTCCCTCTACTGTTAATGGAGTCTCCAGGACGCAGACAACTACAACGGCGCAATCAAACGCATCCTACCAGCGCCTGCGTTTCCTCCACCAGTTATTAAAACAAACCCACTTTATTTACAGGCACACCTGAAAGCCACATGTTAATTTTTATTGAGTATCAAAGATCATTTTATCAAAAAAACCCAAAACACAGAGAAATGGAAAAACATTCAAATACATTGAACAAAATGGAAGACACCCTGACCTCTAATTTTATCAACCAAAGCAAGGAAAATTGTCCTTTTCCTGACTACCTGGTAAGGCACAGCAACACGTCCATTTTACAGGCATGAAATCATTTCCAGCATTGCTGGCAACAGCATTTGACTGAAAAAGGTCTACCAGATACTGAAGTTCAGCATTATTTAGGACTCCTCCAAGCAAGCACCTCTTTCAGTCACGCATCCTCAGCTGAGCCACAACAAAACATCTGGCTCAGCTTTTCCTCTAAAAGGACCGAAATGCTGAAATCAATCCATAAGTGAGTGGTGTTTGTGAAGAAATACAGCAATAAAAGTAAAAAAAAAAATAAAAAGAGCCAGCGGGGAGGGGAGTTAGCCATGGGCAGTGAGTGCATGGGCCCTGGGACATCTCCCAGCACCTCCCGGCTCCACGCAGGGCAAGAATAATTATATGTGGTCCTCCCAGTAATGAAGAAAAGTGGCATATTTGGCCAAAAGGCAGGTCATGGTTTAGAAGCACATTGGTATTATTTCCTGTGACTGTTCCAAGGGCTGCATTTAACCTCCGGGAAGTGATATGAATAGATGCGATGTTTGCCAGAGGGAAGGGTGCTGGTGGTCAGTTTTACCCAAACATTGCCAAAGAATTATCTTCAGGTTAAGCATCTGAGTCCTCCCTTCAGTTGACATGTTTTCATTTTTTCTAGGAGAATTAAAAAGTGACTTCTCTAGTAAATACTGACTGCTCCCTTTCACTGGAACACAAATCAAGAATTTAACGCGTTCATATTCAACCCTCGTGCTCAATACATTTTTACTATTATTTAACATGCAAGACAACTGTTTACAGAGAAGTTAACCCACGCTTTCGCATAGAAAACACAAGAATTTATAGGTGTTTTGCCACTTAGTAAACTTGAGATTTATTTTTAAAAAGTGTTTCTGAGTACTGAGTTCAAACTAACCTTATCAGGTAGAGAAGAATTTTCAGTGTTTTATCTTGTTACAGCACAAGACCATCAAACCTTGAGAAATGTTTGGTTGCTTTGCATGATGAAATAGAAACCAAAACCAAAACTGCTCTCAAAGACATCTGCCTACTGGACTTGGTATCATTTCTACACTGCAACATTTTATCAGCTGTTTAACTGAAAATACAGGATACAGATTCCCAGACAGTCACAGTTACTGTACACATATGGTCTTAATTAAAGCAAGAAAGCCTGTTTACTCCTGTACAATACTTCCTAACAGCCAGCTAGCTATCACCTAATCAGCTATTAAAAAGGTGAAAACTGTGAACCCGTTTTCCAGCCAAAATTATTATCCATTCAAAACTCTGTCATTATTATAGAAAAGAGAAATCTTTACTGACCTTGTTAGCAGAAGAGAAAATAAAGCCATTTGTTATTTGAAGGCTATCATACGAAGACCACCTACAGTGGGACTTAAGAAATCATCTTCACAGTAAAGAACTGCAGGTTGGTTTTATTGTTTTTAAAGAGGAGCATGTATTGGGCTGATAGTTACTTGAAAATAGTTTAAAAACAAAACCTTAAATTTTTGTTATTGTTTTCCTACCTCAACTCCAACCAGTAATTTAAAGTGGCCATTAGAAACATCTTACTTGCACCATTAGTAAAGGGGAAACAGCAGCAGTATTCTGGTAAGCAGTAGGCGCGTTACTGTTTGCTGAAAATTATTTTTTACCTACAGACGTCCCAAATGATTCAAAGTGAATTCCAATAACCCCCCATGCACAGCATTAAAAATAAATAAAGCCTAAACTAAACAGATATTAACCTTACCATGTGGAATTTGGGACTATCTCGGCATATTCTGCGATGAGTCAGCCTAGCCATATTTCACTCTTATCTTTCTTCAGTACCCATTGAAGACTTTTCCAAAACAAACCCAGTGTTACTTCTGTGTTTTAGAACAAATACTACTCAAACAAATGCTAACTTTCTCAAGGGGTTGGGGCTGCTTTGTACAGACTGGGTGCCAGGTTACATTGCTAAAAATTGTACTGCTACACCCTTCTGGTCATCATCACAAGGTTGCCTTCTGAGATTTTCATGATTTGGTTCCTTCTCACAGCTTATATCCCTGCTAATATTACTGGCATTTATTCGGTTGCTTGGTTTTGGCTTAGGTTTTTTCCTTTGGGGGGTGGTGGTGGTGTTTTTTTGAGGAATCATTTTTTATGTTGCAAAGCTCCAGTAAGTATTTTTACATACACAATTTAGGAAGATTGCAAGTGTTATTTGAAGAGTTTGGTGAAAGAAGTACTTTTAGGTCATGAGGGTAAGAATCAGAACCGTCCAGTGCAAGAGGAATTCACAACCCCTGTGGAACTGGATTTGAACAGAACCACAACAGCACAAGGTCAACGTTAAGTTTTGCACTTCAGGGCTTAGTCTAGCATATTACACGTTGCAAAATGAAATGGGTTAAGTTTCATTCTTTCTATTTAGGACATTTCCTAAAAGGACACGTTGAACTGAAACGATACAGTGAAACCTCCTCTGATCTCATCTTTTCTAGAGATTGCAGTCCCCGAGTGCTGCTCTGCATCTGATGGAAGCGGTACCTTACTGACAGACCTAGGGGCACCTGGTCCATAGGAATCTGCTGAAATTGTCTCTTACACCTGAGGCAGGTTTTCTCTGAAAGCTCATTTTTCTCCTTTTAATAATATTACAGTTTTATAACATGAGACAGTAACAGTATTTGGTTACCATGTTTAAGATTAACAACTGTTTGATCTAAAGGTATGGAAAAGAATCCATCACTACCAAAACAACTGAGGTAGTGACATTTTTAAAAACACTCTGCTCTCAGAGCTCACTTGCCTGCCAGAACAATGCTAAACAGGTAATTTATAATAAAGTGCAGCAGTAATAGTACAAGTAAATACAGGAATGAGACCTGAGCAGATTTCCATTTCAAAAATCACCAAGTGTGATTTCCAGTTTTGTTCAAATTTTTATCCTTGTTCCTGTCATGACACATTTACAAAAGAAAAAGTGGTGGTGACTGCAGGGTAACATGTTGGGCACCAACAAGTCTGAAAGTCTTACAGGAAAAAAAACCCCACAAACTACCATAATACTAACAGTGAATGCTCTTTGTAGAAGTAATGTAGTAATACTCTGCAGTGTCTAAGTTGTTAGCATCCTTTCCAATACAGACAGCATAAACTGGAGTATTTCCAACTTCTTATGGGGCAGGAAAAAAAAAAACTTGAATTTCAGGGCACAGTTTGCATTAAACTGACAGTTTTATCATGATAATTTGGAACCAGAAACATGCAAGTATTCAGTCCACTCTAGAATTAAGAAGGGCATTTCTTGGGGTTTTTTAGGTTTCACTTTCACTCTCTGTTAAACTCCACCATATTTGCTTCCTGCACATCTTTAATCTCAACACAACAGGGAATCTTCCAGAAAGACATGACATTCTGAAATGCGAGGAAAAAGGAGTCCCACAACTATGTACTCATGATAAACCCGATTAAACAAATCCACTTAAAATCTCATTCCTTTGTGGATAAGCACAGACCTCTACACAGATGCAAATTGTTTTAGAGTTATGTTGTAAACCTCCTCCTTCTGGGACTTTTCAATTTATGTCAATGTGTAATTAGCAAATGAATTGCACTGTAGATTGCATTCAGTGCTCTTTTCCTTTTCTTCTTTTAATTCCTCAACCAACATCCCCAACACCCCCCCCAACTCTCAAGCCATTTTCAACTTACTGATTCTCAACAAAACCAGCTTCATATCACAAAAAGTCCTAAGAACTGGCAGCTGACCAACAAATGGCTTGGCAGAGGGACTCATCCTCCGGCACACATAACCCATCACAGGAAAGCTGTTGGTGAGAGTTCGTGATAAATATCATTTTAAATACTTGGCATGTGCAGTTGGTCACTACCTAAAGATATTTTTCCCTTCCTTCCCCTACTGACTGATGACACACACAATTCATATGCTGAAATACCATCACTGCCTTTATAATACTATTTTTCAGCACCTTCATAAGATTACTTTTATTATAATAAATGCAAATTGCTGTCAGTTAATCCTGTTTAGGAATTCCCAGATAAACTCTTTTGGCAACCATATCTTCTGAAGGATTATGCAGGCCACCCATATGAGGTATGAGCAAACGCTTCCATTTACCCAAACGGGATATTCTGCCTTTAATTCTGAGGCCACGCTGTACTGTGGGGAGAGCCCTGGCATACTTACTTCTATTTTATTGATTATTTTTCATGCACCTGCTCCCTTTAAATACAGCACAACATTGACTCAAGGTTTTTAGCCAGTTGTTACGACGAAGAAATAAATGCCTTGGCTTTAAGAACCAAAGCTGCTATACAGCGGCGGGGATCCTGCATCAGAGACACGATCAAGACCTTTATCTTACTAGATTTTAACGGGAGTTAAGAAACACAGAGAACGTGTCTCCTTACTGATAGTTCCTATGCCATGTTGGCCAATCTGTCCATGCAGTGTGGTCCAGGGTTCCCCATCACCACATCATCTCACTCCCCAAACATCTACGCTAGCTTCTCATACCAGAATCATCCCCGGCCACGGCCACCAGTGCCAAACACTTCTGAGCCCCTTAAACTTCAGCATCACCAGAGCACAAAGATAGCTGCTGCAATACAGAAGCTTATTACAAGAAAAAAGGCAAGAAAGTAAAATACAGCAAGGGAAAAAATTAAAAAAACCAAAGGTCAAAGCTTCACTCCAAAAATCCCCATAAGATAGATGTTTAAATTGTTTTTTCCTGAAATGCTTTGCTTTACACTGCATTCATCAAATTGTTAATGTGCGTCTTTAACCAATTTTTAGTTTACAAGAAATCCCATAAGCCTATTTTTTTTAATTTGCAAGGCTTTTGTGAAGGGTTATTGAGATCCTTTATAATCTTAAAAAGTTCCTTTCTCTCCAGGTGGTAAATATTAGATCTTTCAGTGTGCTTGGCTGAAGTGAGTATAAATTATTAAGTATCTTCTAGGAATGTGTCGCTATTGATTGCTCCTTTGTGGAACACCTCTAGCTGAACTACCACCAGGAACAATTCACAGTTGAAGCAAACCTCAGAATGCACAACAGCTTCAAAACCTGCGGTCACTATTTTGAACTTTACCAAAGCTTTCTGGCCATTAGATCCCCAGTAACCACATGTACGTGCATTCACAGGTGACCAATGCAAGTCTGTAATTATTCAGGCATGTATACACAAAACAGCTTTTGCAGACAAAAATAAAGCAGCGCTGCATGTGAATCATTAAATGCAAGCTTGGAACACCTCTGTACAAAATTCATACCTTGAAAAAAATTCTTTTACTAACATTAGACCATAGGAAGATGCATGGATTCTTCTGCGTGTGTCCATTGTAATTTCTGACATCTATGAAGACTGATGGAAACAGATCCATCTTCCCCCAACATGTTGTCTGAGGCTAAGAGTTCATCCCCAAGCGCTGGAGACATCTCTCCCTCTTCCACCCTCTGACTCCCAGAGGCTAGGAGAGGAGTGCTATGCACCAAGGAGATGACTGAGCTTTGCAGATCATCAAATAAATAAGAAAGTTTAAAATTTTACTGCCGATTACAGCAGACAAGGAACCAGCAAGGTTAGTTTTACTGGTAATTCAGTTGGGAATCCTGGAGGACGACTCAGGAAGCAAGAGAGCTGCAGGGGTGGGGGAGAGCACGGCGGTGAATAAAAATCAATACACCACTTTCTACCAAGAAAATAAGGAGCCTCTGCAACAGCAGCAGCAAACAACTGCGTAACTGGCTGACCAGCTACTCACGAGAGATGACTTGACTTTAAACAAAACCATCAATATACAAACTGTAACTTCAAGAAATATTTGTTTCCTGCAAAATTGTCCTCCATTTTTGTAAACATTTTGAGAAGTTACATACACAGTAGGCTTGGAGAGATCAGGCATCCTTCATTTGGGGTTGCTCTTCTGCACAAAATATGTCCTGCAGTATCTTATTTGCTCCTGTCTGTAAGGCTTTAAATATACTAATAAAGGTTCAGAAGAGAGTAATAGTTCTTCCTTGCAAAAAGAAATAAGGAAAAAAAAAAAATCTCATTTAAAAAAAACCCCAGCATCCTTAGAATCCAAGTCTACCATATATTTATTCAGATTTAACTCACAATAAATTTTCCAGATAATAGAATTCCAGTTTCTAGTACAGCCAATCACTTTTAATAATGGCGTTTTCTTTTTTATTAATCATAGTTTATTATCTTGTACAAAGCAAACAAGCTGTGGCACTTTTATCTAAGTGATCATTTTGATAACATGCTGAATAAAACCTACAAACTTTATGTAGGCCCAAAACCACAGAACTTTCTCTGCTGATTTTTCCAAAGCTGGTACTTTTACCGCTAATATCTATGTTTCACAGTAGTAGCCAGTACTGAAAGGACTGGACTGTATAGGGCTCACTTTGATTTTTTTTTTTTTTTTCTTTTCTTATAGCAAACATTCTAGGAAGACAAAAAAGGCCAAAATTATACCACAGTAGACCACGTGGAACATACTTTTACTCTGATCTATGTAGATACTCCTTACGCCTTCTGTACTTGTTACATCCATGTCCCTTTTACACCTTACCCTCTCCAAGTAAAAATGAAGCAAGCTCCCGTCAAACTCTGGCAAAAGTAGACTTTAGAGAAGCTTAACATTTCCAACATGAAACTCTTCAAAACATCTCTGGCTACATTACAGCACAAAAGGCATCTTTCCTCTGTGCCTGCCCATAGCCCCTTACAAAAAACTCTGGAAGTTTAGCAAAGCATCTGAACCCACTGACACCACGTCATCCTATCTGAGCCTCCTGGCCAGGAAGATGAGCTTAAATCAATATCATTCAATAGAACAGACACATGAAGACTTCAGAGATGCTGCTGAGCCGTTTTGTGAGATTTTCCAGACAGGTCTCCACTGCTGAGAGGAATCAAATGGTACTCAAGCCTTACTAGCAATCCAGATGTGGTCTTTAAATACCTAAATAGGCTTGCTCATTAGCTCTATCGGCCGTTCTCTTATTTCAACTTGGAAGACTCCTGCTCCTTTCTGAATATACTTATGAACTGGGATAAGGGAACACACACAACCACCCAACGGGGTGGACAGAGACCCACCAACTTCGTTGTGAGAGTACCCACTTCCCAGGAGCGTCAACGGGGATGAATGGGGTCAGCGCAGATTGGGAGCACGTAGCAGACATTAAACCTATTCCAGGTCCCACCATCAGTCCCCACATGGGCTCAGGAGCCAGGAGCTCATGCCCACCACTTTGCCCCTCAAACAGGATGGAGCACTTGGGCAGCTCTCCTCTCCTTCCTGGTCCTACACACATCCACATGCCTAGCTTCTCTCCCAGCAGGATATATCCCCAAGCGGGGAGGAAGAGGCAGGATGAGCCACATCTTCCCCTACTGATCCATGCAGTGGGTAAAAACCTAAGGAAGAACGTAGAGAGTTAGACCTATCTTTGCTTTTCCTGTTTTTTCAGAAAAGGAAAATGTTAAATCTTGTGGACAGAAACACTTCAAGTATAATTCTAAGTAATCCGAAATCCTCCGTCGGGTAGGGTTGAGTAATGGACAAATTCCCTCCCCGAGTTAACGTTTCCATATCCAGGATTGCCTGGAACTGGATTTTTCATGGAAAATGTGATGCTGAGCACCAACCACGGTGGTCATTGCCAACAACTCTTCCAAGTCAAAATTTAACAGAAAACAAAGGCTCCCGTGCTTACAATATTTCAGATTTGACATATGGAAAAACTGCGGGCTAGAACTCATTTTCAACCATTTTCATGTTTGAATGATGACTTTTACAAGACAGCGAACTCATAAATTAAGTGTTCCGTGACAGAAAAATAAGCTTCCCACCTTTAAACCTATCTACCAGGCAAACGGGAACAACGTCTTCCACCAAATAAGTGAGTTTTGTTTCTCTTAGATTTTGCTTTCTCAACATTTCAGTTTCGTATCACTTTAAAGAAACAAACATGGACCCATTATCCGGAGGCTTATTTCTAATGTTCAGATTAAATTCTGAAAGATGAAGCGTAGCATTGATCTCACTGCATTTTACTGATGATCTCAGAAAATGCTATTTGCATTTCTGAATACTGAATTGACAAAATGTAGGTCAACTTTGGGTTGTTTTTGTGTTTTTTTTAAAAGCATGTAAACTTCCCAACATTTTAGTGAAATCACTGCTTTGAAACAAATATGACTCTGAGATGACAAGCACTATGGAGAAATCGTAACGCTGCAAGCTTACAGACACAGATTGAATATCAGATATTCATGGAAATTATCATTCACGTTACTGCCAGTACCCTTCAGCTTGTTAACTGCTACCCTAAATCGAATCTTGGGTTACTACAGGTTACTACAGTCTCTCTGGAACATAAAACCTACTGTATGGTTACTCTGGTTTCATGTAACAACTATGTCATTAGTTAATGATTTAAAATTTTACCCTCTGCGAGTAATTCACATTCCAATGTAGTGCTGGAGTGGTTTCCACATCCATGTTTTTTTAAATGCTTCTTGAAAGTTAAAATACTGGAGCTGAAATTATAAAAATTTGTTGAGACAATGTCTCAGGAGCATTAACATATCTTCAAATGCTCAAGTACTCTGAATCCTGATGACCTAGTGGCAAAAAAAAGAATATTTAAAATATTTCCATATATTTTCAAAATGGTTTTTCTTGAAGACACAATTAAAGACACTTATTTTTGCTTTTAACTTGAGATCTTAGGAACTTGTTACTTTAAATTATAATAAATATATATTAAAATACTGGCCTCATTGCTCTTTCTTCCAATATTATTTGAAAGAAAGGAAGGCAAAAAAGTTTGCCTGTTTGCAAAAACGCCCTTGGGGAATTACACTGTTCATTAAAAAAAAAAAAATTATAATGGTTTAGGTTCCACTGTGAACCTTTTTCAAATAATTTACTGCAGAAGAAAATACACTTCTGTAGAGACACTAAAATACTCAGTTACTCTAAATAACTGAAAATAGATGCTCAGCTGACCGACAAATTTTATAGAAGTCAGGGAAGATGCATCTGAAGAGAGAAAACACATGGCCACGACCAGAAGGATCTGGACTATTCTTACACCACTGCTTAACTTGGCACATGGAAACAGCCAAGAATTTGCATCAGTTATCAGGATCAAATTAAAGCACGTAAGTTAATAAAAAGGGAAATTCACTCCTTTGGACTGAACGCCTGTTACCCACCCATGATCGCGTGCTCCACATGCGTAACTCAGTGCAAAGACTCGTCAGCACTGCACTGTTTTCTATAGATTTAACTGTATAGATTTTACATTAGAGGTCACTGTTCAACTCATTAATAAGAACAAATACTTTCATTATATATATAAAAAAAGTTGATTTTATATGTAGACCTGATTATACCGAGATTCAGGTTTTCAGTTTTTCTTTAAAGCTTTTCTTTACATTTTTTTTTAGTCGCTCACATTTACCACTGGTATAACAAACTCCTTTTCACCATACTTAAGGCTCCATTATACTTAAGGCTCCATTTTAATTTCAAGTTACAAGTCTTGTTAATGCTTCCAACTTCCAGAAGTGCCAAATGACCACAACATAAAATATTTCCGTGAAGAACTACTATTTTTGTTACTTAAAAAAAAATCCAGGGTGTTAAATACTCTATGCATTTAGTGCTCAAAGCATTTTTAATCACCTACGTATCATTTCCAATTGGGAGAACGTGAGGTTTTATTCCCCAAAACTAATTTAACGACACAGATAGGGACCAAAATCCTCCAGGAGCATGGCCACCACAGGCATTTCAGAACAAACATTACAATAATAAAAAAAATATGAATGTAGCAACTTTCCATGCTCAGCTCTCATTTTGACAGACAACTAAATACAGTGCACCACCATGTGGCAACATATTAGGGAATGGTTCTTGTATCAAGATCTGGGTTTTTTCCACCTTCGAAATTTTTCACTATTTGTTAAAATAGATGTTAACAATTCCATCTTAGTATTAACAAGCTCCTCTTTAACAAGTTGTCAGAGCTTCACTTACCTCAAAAGCTAATTTTTAAAACATCTGGATTAGCAAGAAAATACTCGGGCATTTTTATTTGTAAAGCACAATATTTACCTAAAAATTTAACTGCCCCATGACCAGAGAACAGCTCTGTTTCTTTGCCAATCGCACTCCCTTGCACAAGAAAAATTAGGCCTAAGCATATACTGCACATCAAGCTCCTTTTAAAACATAAATACATTTAAAAAAAAAAAAAAAAAAAAATCAAGCTAAGTGCTGGACTCACGGCTGATTAAAAGCTTCAAAAAATCTTGGAAAAAAATCAAACACTTGAAGGTATACACATGCATTATTTAGCAGTTGCTCAGCTGCTGTAGAACTGCTCCTCTCCAGCTTAACAAGGAAAAAAATTATTCTTTTCCATGAGAAACACCAACAGAAGGTCCCAAACCCCCTAAGAAAACCCCGACTCCTGAAGCCACTACACGCCACTTAGTACCCTGGAACATATTTCTGCACCCAAATGCTAAACTCAGAGGAAAAAGCAGGTTTTCGTGAAATCGGACAGCTTTGCTCACACAGTACAGTGCTGTTGTCATTCCCTGTGTTACAAGATTTCAGAAGATAGGCTCAGGTGGTTCTTGGATTCATTAATTAAAGAGTTAATTCATTATGGCTTAACATATTTGTTAGCCATTTTGTACCAATACGTTCAGTTCAACCTGCATTAGCAGTGAAGATTCACTTTAAACATCAGCCTCCCGCTAGGAACCTATCTGTATTCACCATCTCAGCTTCGGGTCTCTTGTAGCTCACCGGACCTCAAGGCTTTGCTAAAAAAACTGTTAAGAAATCTAACAGAAAATTGGGTGACGCGATATGCAACCCCACAAGGAAGGCAGATAGCGCAACGGGTTTTCACAAGCTCGAGCAGTGGGAAAACCTGTAGCAGACAAGGTAAGAGCAAGCAACGCTCTCCTTCCAGAGCCCAGGACGGACAGACCTGCAGTTCTCTTTCTGCAAAAGTTGCTCTGGCATGATCTGAGAGCCTCACCACAGAGCACATCATCAATCCAAAGCATGCACTTTAACCACATTAAAAAAAAAAAAAAAAAATACAGAAAAAACATTAATCCACCTTCTGGATTAAGACCACGCTGAAGTTTCCTCTTGTCTCAAACTCCAGCCACCCTCCTTCCACTCTCCCCCAGCCCACCCTCACTAGCCCACAGCCCGAAAAGCCCCCGCTGTGCAATTAAGACCATCGCGATTTTCTGCCAAAGACAAACCAACAGCAAGAACACAATGCATATTATGCAAGTTACTGCATAGTTATGCAAGTTATATGCATATTTTCGCTACGCAGCGTAGCTCGCTGGACCGAGGAGTCTGAAGACACTTGTTTGATGTGGATGCTTACTCTTCTTTCGAGCTGTCAAATTTTCCTCTCTACTTGTCTCAACTGGCTTTTTTACACTAAAATTTCAACCAGCTGCTAACAATATTAACGAAGCTCTTCCAGGACAAGAATACGGGCCGTGAAGAGCACAACGTCTGAGCACAGCATCACGTAAGTCTACTCCAAACCAGGTCTTAGGAGACATCGTAGGCAGAGCACCAGCACCTTATTTACTGTAGATACCCCACGCTCAACATTGCCAAAACGGAGGAAAACAGCAGAAATCCCTTCAAACAAACAAGGCCTCCTGGTGGAAGTATCAATGCACAAGCGATATGAATTAGAGATTTACACGAACACTCCTATACTGAACAAAAAAAAATTAAATTTTTCGTTCAAACACCCTCCCAACCTGATGGGTTTGGGTAGTGGGTTTTTTTTTTTTAAATCCACCTCCATACTTCTTCTGGTGAGATGAGAAGACAGGGATTTCAAGCACAGCCTTTCAAGTAAAGTAACAGGGAGCAACTTCTCCAACAATACAGGACCCCTCACTATTTACAAGATGAGCCACAGGAAAATGGAAGCTTTCTGGACACTAAAAGCATCGATTTTAGGGGGAGACAGATCAATGGACCATTTTTAAAAGACCACTTGGAGGTCTATTACCATACCTACTAGGGAACATCGCCACACGCTCTAATTTCTGTCATTTCTCCCCTTTTTACCAGCACTGCCTGTAACAAAGCATAAACTCAACATCCAAACAACTTCCAAAATCCGCAAGGAATCACGCACAACTCCCCAGAACTTGAACCCCGCCGCTCACCCATCCCTCTCTCATCGCCAACCGCAAGGACACAACCACTTACAGCCCAAAACCCCTCCAAGCTTCCAAAAGGAAACAAGGTTAAGGTCAATCGTTGACGTCTAGACTTCTGAGGAGAAGCAGCTCCTTCGGCCAGGCTCGATTCATCTTATTTTGGAGTAAAACGCAACCCAAGTGTGATGGCTTACGCAAGCAACAACTATTTATCTGCAGAGTAAATAGAGCCCGCTTTTAGAAGCAGCCCATCTTTCTTGCGGAGAGGCACACGAGTATCCTCCAACAACAAACCTGATTCTTCAGCAACAGAGATTCTTAAATTTGAGGCAGGGAGAAAGAGAGGAAAGCAGAGAGAAATTTGGAATCCCTTTTTTTCCTGTCAAAAAATGGGGGGGGGGGGGGAGGAAGGGGGAATTAAAATCTTTACAGCTGAGATTTCCAAACCTTCCAACGCATCCAGCACAGGTATCCCCTTCCCTGAAAGCAGGGCACCAACTGCAAAGTGACAACCTTACAAAGTTACCTCGCCCACCCTCAAGGAACAAGAGTATTTTATTTAAATAACTGCTGATTAAACTATTTAAACACTGTAACAAGTTCCCAGCTGTATCCAGCAAGGAGTTTCAGAGACCTTCATGCAAATACTTTCATCCCACTAAAATAATAATAATAATAAAAAAAAAAAAATCCAACCAACCCAAACCCAACAAGCCCTCCTCTATTCTCAGCAGCCGAGAGAGGATTATACGGTCACCGAAGAATGCAAGTTGTTACTACGTGCATTTTGATGCAGCGATTTCCAGAAAAAAAAAAAAAAAAAAAAATTAAAAATTAAATAAAAGCATGGAGAAAATAAAGAGAGGGCAGCTCACCTTTATCCTGAGTGCAGGACAGGATCTCCTCCTCTTTGGGGTTAGTCACCTGGGTGATAATGGACGGGTTGTCCATGGAAACAGAGTGAGATTTCACCTGGCTATTTCCCTCCCGGAGGCAGGCTTGTGTGCGGAGGGGGGGGCGGGCGGGGGTGGGGGGGATTTGTTTGTTTAAAAATCAAGATGCAGATTCGTATTTAAAAAATAATAAAATAAAAACCCCCAAGGAAAAAAAAAAAAAAAACAAAAAACCAACAACTCCTCCAGGAGCGAAGCCAAGCTCGGGGGTGGGGGGGTGGGGGGGAGGGGAAGGGGGGAGCACCGCGCACAGGGGCCCCTCCGGTAGCGCTGCCACCGCCGCCTCCCCCAGGCGCCAAATCCCCACAGAGGGGAAAGGGGGGGGGGGGGGGGGGGGGGGGGGGG
>BOSO01013549.1:44878-63286 GCA_018403395.1 Gorsachius goisagi
AGGCCGTGGGGAGACCTGATTGCAGCCTTTCAGTGCCTAAAGGGGGCCCATAGGAAAGATGGGGAAAATCTTTTTAGTAGGGCCAGCTGTGACAGGCCAAGGGGTGATGGTTTTAAAGTAAACCAGCAAAGGTTTAGACTGGATCTAAGGAAGAAATTCTTTACAATGAGGGTGGTAAAACACTGGAACAGGTTGCCCAGAGAGGTAGTGGAGGCCCCAACCCTGGAAACATTCAAGGCCGGGTTGGATGGGACTGAGCAGCCTGATCTGGTTAGCAGTGTCCCTGCTCACTGCAGGGGGGTTGGACTAGATGACCTCTAGGGGTCCCTTCCAACCCAAACCATTCTATGATTCCTGCAGGAGTGGGTTTAAGCTGAGAAGGCGATGTGGTTGGGGGTGTGTGTGTGTGTGAAACATTTCTGCAGGTGGCCATGAAGTGTTTTTCAGAGGCGAGTGCCTGACTGGAAGGCACTAAGTGCAGTCTTGGCA
This sequence comes from Gorsachius goisagi, assembly GCA_018403395.1. Lineage (NCBI taxonomy): Eukaryota > Metazoa > Chordata > Aves > Pelecaniformes > Ardeidae > Gorsachius > Gorsachius goisagi. Next base: position 45,368 of record BOSO01013549.1, read on the forward strand.
GCTTGTCTCAGAGAAAATACTCTTTTTTTTTTTTTTTTTTTTTCCTTTTTTTTTTTTCCTAGAGCATCTTACAAGGCATACCTGACTCTCCAGGAATTCCCAGTGGCTGGAGATGGGCTGTGGTGTGCCTGCCCTGCTCCTGCCGTCCTCAGCTGCCTGGTCTTGGGCTCAACAGTGGGGAAGGTGGAGTAATGGCTCTTCTGTGGGGCTGTTGGGGTGTACAATTAAAAGAGAAATCCTTTAAGAAAGGAAGCATGGTGGTGTGTTTAATGTAACTAAGGTATTGCAACCTCTTTTTCTCTCATGGAGAAAAAAAAAATAAATTTGGGGGTATAGACAAGCCTCTATTGCAACCTTGCTACAAAAAGGACAGATCTCATTTTAAATTCCATTAACTAATTGGGGAAGATTCCTCTGTGACTGGCATAGACCCAGGCAATGTGAATTTTAGTAAGATTATGACTATCTTTTTTTTTTTTACCCTAAAAGAGAAAGTCACAGACAGCGTATATTGGGTTTTTTTACATATATAAATATGTATGTAGCTCTGAACAGTTTTACTAAACATTACCAAAAATATGCCATTTCAACTGCCAAGCCAGGTTGCAGAAATGACTATTGTGTTTAATTCCAGCAATGGCAAGCAGCTGTTCTTGCTGCAGTGCTTTACCGAAAAGGGAGACTACGGGCCCAGCCTCGAGGAATTTCTCATCTGCAGTAGTGCCACATCAGTTTCTGGGGAAAATTACTGAAAGCTCTGGGGCCTTGTTTCACTCTCCGTGAGTGTATTCCTACAGTCAACACATTTAAACATTTTGCTGCGAGTCTTCGAGCCGCTGCGTTTGTTCGATGTAGAGAAAGTCGTTCAAAATGTAGCTGTGCTTTCTCTCGCAAAGCTAACACTCCCTAAACAGCAGTGCATGCGGAGATACCAGTATTGCAGGTTTCTGGGACTCGTATTTTAGGTTTGCCCGTCCTACTCTTATGACAACCACTTGCGCAGGGAACGAGCGCAATGCCACTGCTTGCGCTGCATCCAGTTGTGCAAGTTCCAACCTGCTGTTCGGCTTCGGCTTCTCAAGGCAAGGGCTGCAAACAGTCCCTTGCAGGTTAGATTGAGCGCAGATGAATAGGAGTTCATACATGTTGGCTGATGGAATTAGGCCTGCTACCTGTGAAGCTTGAGAGCTCCTGCTCCTAAGCTATTATGAAGCTTTATCGCAGCACTAGTTGTGTTGTAATCCAGCAAGAGCTTGATCTTTTACCCGCCCAGGCACTGGAGGCATTTTTAATTATCTGAGGCTTACTTTGCATAGAAGCTTTCGCTGAAACAATACATTCATACCTCTGTTATTATTTGTTATGAGTTTCTGTATCAACACTTACATTTGGATAAAATCGAAGTAGCTTCCTACTAGCGTTAAGACAAAGGGGCTGCTTCAGAGCAAGTTCAAGAGTCATCCAGCACTAAACCCCATCTTCTACTTCTTTGCAGGGAAAGGGCAGTTACAATGTGTGGTAGGAGAACACGTGCTCTAATACCTCTTTTCTGTGCCGGGATGTGGAGATACAAACGTCCTGTCTGATGAAAAGCACGTTTTGCAAGGCTTGACAAATACGGTGTTCACCTTGAGCCACTGTGAACTGATTTTAAATGTTGGGAAGATTAGTTTTACAACTTAGGTCGTAAAACTCCAGTCGGACTGCTAGCTGTTTATTCATCTTCAGTTTGGAGGGGGAGCTGCTATTTATGGTGATACCTAAAGTGGAAGGAGGGTGAGAGGACATGCCAGGAGGCATCTCTCCTTGTGCTCGTCCCTTTGCTACTCTCATGCAGGGTCCCTCACCCCCTCAGTCTAAAGCGCAGAAAAGCAGGGTACTGATAGCATGCCAGGAGCTGTAGAAAGTCCATGGTTTTGCAGGGCAGTGGGAAGCAGAACGGAAGTTTCGGAAGCTCAGCTGTACTTGTACTGGCAGCACTGCTGTAACATAGGAAACAGGTCCCTGCCTCTGAGCATGTGGTTCAGCCTCTCCCACCCTCCTCCCTCCCATTCCTGTACTGGTTATGGGACGGGTATACCAGAATCGAGAGCAATCCATGTTGCTTCCTCTCTGCTTTTACTTGAGACACTCCGAAGTGTGTACAGTGTCTTCTAGCTATGTTGCTTTATACGCTGCATGAAGTAAATCCTAAATAATCCCATGGAATGAGTGAATGGCTTCATCTCCATGTTACATGGAGGCACAGAGAAAATACTTTCCAGGAAACTGCAGTACAAGCTCGTAGGAGTTCCAGATTTTCATCATGACATTTGTCCTTGTCCCCCTTTCAATGCCATAGGATCTTTTACAATAGAGGGGGGAAAAATGTGTTTTGGCAGAACTGTTCTACATTGAAAGGAAGCATTTATTTTTTATTTCAGTGGAGGCTTGACCCTGGGCCCAAAATGGGAGTTTTATCCTTGACTTTAAATGGAAGAACAATCAAGGCCTCATGATATTACATCCTAAAGAAAGGAAAATACTGCAGTTTGTATCAATAAGATAAATGTTTCGTAGTTAGTGTAAGCCGCTATATTCTTGCAATAAATGGTTTATTAGATTGATTAAATGTCTTAACTTCACTTCAGCTATTAATCAGTTTTGGCAGCTGTTTATTGCTTTGTATACTTCGAAGTGATGGAGATTATCCCTTAATTATCTCATTGCAGTTCATTCATTGTTTCCTAAATAGTGCCATTACAATGGTAAATTGCAACAGTAAACCAGTGTCAATACAGAGTTATGGAGTTCCCATTTTATGATGCATTCATAAAGTTAACGCAATCTACTTAAAATGTAGCTGTGATTTCAGCACAGTGACCTGTTTAATGTGGCCTAGGAGATTTTGATGGAAAACAGTAGAGCAGTAAGTGTGCTGGGACTCCTCTCGCCGAAATAAAAGATAGCATATTCCCTGTTGGAATATATGTGCATATCAGAATTTATTCAACTAGTACTTATTTGATCACTTTCGGTTTCACCAAATGCTGTGAATTGCAAAGATGTTGTGCCTTTGAATACAATGTATTTATTTCTTTTTGTCTGTGCAAAAAGAAATGAGAAAACTCCAAGCGATACTATCATTTAGAGGTTACTTTTGTCATTCCACAGAAGGATAAAAGAGTACCAAATCAATCAGAAGAAAATGGCTGCTTTTAGTATTATCTTCAGATCTGGCAGCAATTCATAAAGTAGCGGTTGCATAACAATTTCCATTCTAAGTCCCTTTTCAGTCAACTGTAACTGTACCTAACTTTAACGTTATGAGTTGTCTGTTTCAGGATGAGTTGTTTGGGAGGAATCGGTATTACTGTCAAGCCGAGAAACATTAACAGTTTATGTTCAACCCCAAATTCCTATAGGCTCCTAAGCCAGAAATCTTGCTTAAGGAACCCAACTAAGATGAGGCCTGCTTGTGCCAGATGCTAGACGCCCACATGAGAAACGATGCCTGAAAGCCACTCAACCCAGCGTGAAGCGAACATAGAATTAAAATGCCTGGCCATAACTTTGGTGCTGGGTTGAATTCAACTAGTGACCAACAGGTGGAGAGCTCATCACCTGGTGACCTACAAGTGACATATCCAGTCCTCCCTAACTGCAAATGATACACTTTTGCAAGGGACCCTGCATTTTTTTTTTTTTTTTTTTTTTTTTTTTGCAAGCAACCAAATCATGTTCCAGCCTTTTCAAAGACTGGCAAAGTCTCCCATTCACCGGGTGTGCTGATTGCTTCTTCTGCTTCATATGGTCAAGTTTAAACAGTCTCCTAAGGTACTCATCTACATCTTAGAGCTGGAGGTGAGCTGCCACCAGAATCCAGCTAGCGGAGACATTTGTAAGAAAGTTCTAAGTCAAAACCAGCTGACTCGAGGCAACTATTTAAATTCTTTAGCCTAAATAACTTGGCTTCAACCAGATGAGGACTTACTCTGAATCTTTCAAACTACAGAAGCAATTCCACAGGGCCAGAAACAGCCATTTAGGGGGCAGCAGCCGCTTCAGGTAGCAGAATTGCAGCCTTAGACTGTACCCATGCCATGACTTCTTGCTGTTGGTCAGAGGCGAGAGGTGGGAATTCTGTGTCATCAAGGGACCACAGTGGAGACATGACAACAGAGAATTCATTTTTTATTGTACTTCTGTTTCGCTTGAGCGCAACGGTAGAATAGGATAAAACTTGGCTTTGCCCTTATCTGGTTACCCATTGTAAGCACTCTGTTCTCCAGTATCCTGCTGTAGCATTCCTGCCAATACGGCTGTAGAGGCTTGGGTTCCATTTCAGTTTTACTGGTTGTCAGATAGTTTATCTCTGAAGCAGATATAATAACAGATAATCTCGTGTTATGGTTCCGTGGCTGTTTATAACTCCTATTAATGGCAACTGTGGAAAGTCTGGGAGTAGGTTTTATAGGGCACTGGGATAACCAGTTACTGCACATTCCCCTGAGGCTACGTAGCATCAACTGTAGCAGCTTGTTCTTTCCAGACTAGGTCATGATCATCTTAACTCTGGCGTTCCCTATCTTTTGGGGATTTGACTTTGTGCTCTTGTTATTCTTTCTGAGACACGATTGGTAAGCAATTGATTTTGCTCCATGATTTATCCTGGCAAACGTTCCCAACGATTTCCAAGAAGGGGCTCCATAACTGAGCTCTACCTTGTGCACCAGCTCAGGTGGGTATCTTCACAGCACTTAAAAGTGATCTGCTGAATTGGCTGGACTTTCACTGGAGGGAAATAGGATAGGTACATGATGTTTCAGTAACTCTTAGAGGATCATTCTTTTAAATGCTTCTAAATGTTCTGAATTCTCATTTCAACTGCTCGTACCCATTCTTAAAAGTGTGTGGTTTATCCCCCAAATGTAGGAAATATTAATGTAATATATGATTCAGTGAGGCATTGGCCAACACAACCATGGTCATATATAAAACTTGCCTCCTTGAAACGGGACCACAAATACCATTCTTACTGGTAGATACATGATGGGATTGCTAAGTTAATAAGGGCGACAGTAGGTGCATGCCACATTAGTGATACGGTTTTTCTTTCCCATTAAGCACAGTAAACCTGGGAAGGTTTTTGTCTACCAACGCTGGGGGAACCAGCTGAGGAGCTGTGAGAAAGTCCTGGCTTTGTGGATGATGAAACAGGGTAAGAAAGGCATGACAAAGGCCTGAAACAGCCCTCAGCAAGGACGTCAGGTCATCTTGGCACACTGAAGTGGTAATTTATTCTAGGAGTCACTACTGAAATGGTCAGCGTGAGCTATAAAACAAAGCAATAGTATGAATAAAGGCAGTAGAATTTGGCCTAATTGAGAAACAGAAAAGGAGGAGTGAGGAACACGAAAGGTCTTGTAAGTGCAGTGTCCTGTCATCTGAGTCAACTGATAGTCGTGGTAAGTAGCCATCTAATTTTTTTTTAAAAGGGCTTCTCAGAAGAGAAACCTGCTGACTGTTGGAAAATTAAAGTCAAAACGATTAAGAATTGTGATGGGAAATTCTAGTCAGTGCCTAATTTTATGCCATTCATTTCAAATTGCATAAATGGTAACTTAGCTTTTGGCCTCATGCCTGGAAGAGCACCTGAGAACACGTCATTGCATCATCACTGAGAGTCTATTGGTCTTCTTTTGTAATTATGGGCTGGCTTTGGAAAGTGAAGAGGCTTGATTGGTTAAGGCTGATACTAGACCTACTAGCAGTGAATGACTACCACAAAAATGCTAGCATGAAACCCACAGACTCTCTTTGAAGTCTTTGGAGCTATGCTTACTTGCCACTGACCATTTGTTTGATTGAAATTTTGTTCACACGGCTGCTAGTGGAACATGAGACTGTCAGGAATGTGAAAGAGCATTTCTCATGTGGTGGTGTGGTCCATGTGGCTGGAAGCAGAGAAATCGAAGTCAAAGCTTGAGAGAGGAAAAGAGGAGAGAGTGTCTGCAGATGTAACGAAAATGAGCCTTGGGCTTGTGTGAATTCTGTACACAAGCTATGAGGGGGAAGGGGTAGATGGTGGATGTGGTAAGGCAGAGGAAAGGAAAATGAATGACAAAAAGGGTAGGAAAAAGGAAATCCTTAAAGAAAAGCTCCTAACAGCTCTCCGTATTTCAATCCTAGTGGCTTTCCCCTGGAGAATTTCCTAGCAGGGCATTTCAAATGTGGGGTGATCTTCAGCACCTGGTTGCGGGAGAGCTGCAAAGAAACTTGGTGGTGTTTGTTGGGGAAAGTAGATTTAGATATTGGAAGAGCAGAGATAATTTAAAGGAGGTCTGTGGCTGTGCTTGGGAATAGTATTGTTCCCTTCTCCAGTTGTTCCTTCTGCCGCCTGTGTAGTGAAAAGGAGACCAGTGGACACCAGGAGCTCCACATAACTACTTTCCAGAATATGCAAAGCTATGCAGGTACTGCTGCTTGGCTGCTTCCTGGCGACTCCCAAAGCAGGAGACACTGGCCATCCCCAAATAGTTTGGTGTAATATCCTACGCTTTTCACTGTAGAATTCATATTCCGGTAAAAGGGCCGTGAAACAGGTTCTCTGAAGAATTATATCTACAAGTACCAGAAGGGTCTAAGCATCAGGAAGATGCACTTATGTAGAACAACAGGGATGAAACTGAGTTTAATACAAATATTTGATGGGGAGATCAAGATAACTGAATAATCTTGTCAAAATTAGTTTCATTGTGCTGGATTCTGTACAAAAAAATAGTAGGAAGTGACCCACAGCCTAAAAATTTACCGTTTAAGTGTAAAGGGAAATATAATTTCATGTGGAAAACCGAAGCATAGAAAGAGTTATTCAACTGAGATTACATAGGCAATTTCTGACAGGGTTGGGACTACCCAATCTGCTAGCTCTCCAGTCTGAGATTGAAGCTATCCTTTAAGAGCTTGAAAATCAACCCGCTAAAGTCACAAGAAGCAATACAGCGCGATAAGTAGTGTACTACTCCTGGAAGATAGGCAAAGTCCGTAATTCCCGGTCCTATCACCCACCCATCAGAAACAGAAGCCCTGAGTGACCCCCTAGGAGCTCAGCCCTGTGAGCAGAGACAAAGGGCTCGCAGAGCGTGTCCTATTGCCTCATGCAACCACAGCGCAATCGTTTGTTAAAAAGGTGCCAAGTGTGAAAATGTAAGTGGTGCTGGGTCAGTGGGTCAGTGGGCAGCCTCCGCTTGTTTATTTTTGGAGCCGCCATCCCAGCAGGATACCGCTGAACTGAGATTCTCACGTAAGCCATTCCCAACTTCAAGCCTGTCCCAAGCCACCGACTCAATGAGTGCCATTGCTGTCATTTACAGCTAGCAAAGGCATGGCTGTAAATGGAAGAAAGATGATTGCAGCGCTATTAGCTGAAGACGTGTAGGCAGGCCTGCCACAGCAACAGACTTCACACGGTTGCAAAGTGTTCAGTGCTCCGCAGACTGATATGCCATGTTAATTCAATTAATTGTTTCTTCGGCTTGGTTGAAAGCTCAACCCGTGAAGTACAAATATCTCAAGCCAAACAATTCTTTTTCTTATCTGCCGCGGGTAAAGAGTTCTGCACGTGATTGTCTTATCAAATGTCCTGCTGCAACACGTGCATCTCGATGTTCTCAGGTGATTTCCTCCAAGCTTCACTTGACAGCTGTTCTGCATTTCACTTTCCCTTGGGTCAATACATGAAACATTTTCCTTACATACTTGCATTACGTTCAGTTGATGAGATATATATGACTGGGTACAAGCCAAACCGGTGTTTAGAGACTATGATAAAACTAGAAGACGGTACCGCAATGTGTGGGTCCAAGCATCATTTGCAATGCTTTGCCCCTGGCTGGTCATCCCGCAGTTCCGTGTAGCAGAAGCGTGCTCCGTTCCATTTAGGTGCAGAGGAGACTTTGAACTGCCTGGCATTTCGTGTGAAATTTCCCCTTGGCTGAAGGCCCCGTTCAAAATCCATGCACTGTTTAAGTTCTTTATGCATTAGCTTTTACCAGAATAGTTAAATAATTAAGACAGTCTGTTGGCCAATAAATTGATAAATGAATGACTTGGCTTCCGTTGGCTGCTATTTATGTGACCATGTGGGTTGTTATTTGCAAGTATTCATGCAGCTCCAACTGCAAGGGGAAGTGCCTGGGTCATGGAGTGATAGTACTTTTGGGAGAGTTGGGGGTTTGACCTCACGGGGGACCCCCCCAGCTCTCTCCCTCAGGAGGAATTTGTGGCTGAGGGGTTGGGTTGTATTTGCAGACTTGCCCGGGCCTGGGACCAAACCAACAAACAGCTCTAAGACACTTGCTTGACCCGTACTGCTTTGATTTGGGGAAATTAAACTCTACCCCATAGAGAAAGAGCTGAAATCCTGCTGCTTTGGGGAATGCTATTTCAGTGTACTTGTTCAATGAGTTGGCCTGGCAGTTTACAATTCAGAAAGCCTAGCGCCTTTGCGAGTTGTGAGGGAAGTACACTATTCATTATCTGCTGTCAGGCATTCATCATTCCAGCGTAAACTTCAATCCTCTCATCAGGATGCAGAACATTACTTATGACCAGTCACAGGCCATGAATAATGGCTTAGCGAAATGAACAGTTCTCTAACAATTCAGACCCAGGTTTGTTAATCAAAATTATTCAGAGCCAGATTCTGGCACCCCCTCCCACACACTGAATAACACCTATCCCCAAGTGCAGTCGCTTTGGTTTTAATTGCATTTATGGTTTAACAAACTATTATTTTTTTTTAATCTGGCTGACCTCACCTAACTAGCTCACAGGAAAAGCCAGAGTTTTCCTTCACCAAAATAAGCACTTCTTGTCTTGTTCTGCATTAGCACTTGCTGTGCAAAACCACTTTGGCAGTGATGACAAATCTGCACGGCTTTTCCTTAGCTCCATCAGCCGGGATATCCGCACTGGTCAGCAGCTAAGTGCTGCCTAAAGCTAAGCAATGATTTAAACATATCTTTTATTCTTTATGCGGGAAAAGTAAGTCAAGTGACACATTCTTTATGGGACCTTATGCGCAGCAGTAATATAGCATGGCCATTTTCATCCATGCGGAGAATTATGCGCTGTTCTAGTCAACCTCCTAGTTGAGCTTTCACACCAACAGCAGTTCTCTCCTGTATATTGCCAAACATACTTCAGGCTCCTGGAAAGTGGAATATATTGGTGTATTTGCAACCTGGTCCCCAAGTATTCCTCTACAAATGTTCAAAGCAGCTGGTCGCTCTAGCTCTCTTCCCCAGTCGTAGGAGGCTTCTTATGTTTTTTGCTATACTGAACTGTGCCAAGGAAGCTGGGACTGCATTTCCAGAAGCAAGGATTGATTAAGTTGGAACATTTCATTTACAGAGGGCTTTCTGAGTAGTGGTGGTAAGGTGAAGCCCTGGAAATACTCAACCAAATCTTTTGTCTTCAATACTATCTTTGCATTGTAAAGCACAGCCATTGCTGTCATTACAAATATTGGGTAAGACCTCCAAGAGTGGCTCCCCAGCATATTTTGGGGCATTTTGCTAGCAGATGTGGAGGTGGTAGGATATGTCCAGGATCCTGGATGCATTCCTACTCCCTCTAGTATCCTTGGGCTGAGACTCCTAATGGAGACACTCAGGGATGTAGTTACCAACTTGCATTGTGGTCAGACTCCTCTGTGTGTTTGAACAGAACTCTGCATTTTCTTTTACCTGTTCATTTGTAAAATCATTTTCAGTGCAAAATCTTCCATTAGCAGTTCTTCTTCCTTGGGATCATATTTTGGGAAACAGTCACAGCAGTTTCACCCCTGGAGTGTATTTCCCCATATGATTAAATGTCAGTCCATTTGCGTGGGTAAATCAGTGCTCAAAATGAGGAAGAAAAAACCCTCTAGATTCATGTCAGAGGATCTCTCTATCAGCAACGGCTGGTGCAGGGGAGGCACAGCTTGGTCTGGGTTTTTTTCCAGCAGATTACGGTCTGAGGCTCTAGCTGCAATGAGTGGGAAGGGAGGAGCAGGGAAAAGAGGGACGAAAAAGAAAAGGCCCTCATCTAGAGAGAAGCCAGGAGCGCCTATCTCTCCCTCTCCCTCCTCTGCCTCGCATTCACTGTCACCAGCTCTTTCTGCCATCATCTCTTTCTGCCCTCGGGGCTATCAGTGTGGGCATCTGTGGGGGAATAACCTGATGTATGGGTTTGTCTCCTCTTGGCAGTTTTCAGCAAATTTCCATTTTGGTCATTTCTTCAGGCATTGTATGTTCTCTATTAGAGAAAAAAGAGGAAAAATGCAACCCAAACAACATTTCAGCTTCTCCAGAAAAGTTTCTATTTTGATTTATTGAAAACTTGTCCAACCAGTTATTTATATTTTATCTGTGAAAGACCCAAAAAATTTCATCTGAAACAGATATTTCCATGGAAACGTCCATCTTTGACGAGATGTCGTTCCTCAGATGTTTCAGCTGAAGAATTTTGTCAGTTCTGGCAGAAAAAAAGAGGGGGGGAGGCAGAAAAAACAAAGACCAAGCTCACAAGAAAACATGCAATGCTTCAAGTTAATAGGCTAAAATGTCAGCTGGTAAACTGCCATAAAACCAGAGAAAAGTCAACCAGTCAAGCCAAGTCAACGGAGCTATGCTAGTTTACACAGAGGATCTGGCCTTAGATTTTAATAGAACCAGCCTAGCAAGCTGTTTCTCCGCTTACCCATCCTCCTCCCTTTCTAATAAGCTCCCAGTCATACTTGGCCTACCCTTTAATAATTCACCCTTCTCTCTTCACGATCCTTCTTCCTTCTCTGGAGATAATGGGATGGGATTTTCTGCTTGCAGCCCTCACAGAAATATCAGACAGGTTAAACTCTGCAAGGCTGGCTACTGGCTTCTAACATACCCCTTGCGCCTCTTTCTGGGCTTTAATATCCATCTTCTGTTTGGCCTTTTCTTAACTGGTGCCAACTGACTTCAATGCTATTTGCTATATGTCATGATATAGCGTATTGTATTGTAATCTATAGATCCTGGGATATTGAAGTATTAAGCTCACAGAGCAATCAATTACTTTAATGGGAGCTGTGTGTGTCTGGCCGCTATTCTGGAAAGCAGATCTATGAGATAGCTCTAGGACACAGTCCAACTTCTGGACCAAGAGACTACTCTACCGCAGAAGTTACTATTTCTTTCTTGCCTAGGGCCAAACAGGGATTTAAAACACAGTTGGCAAGATGCACATTATTGTATGCTTTTCTTTGTTGTTATGTGTAACTACAGTATGAATGACCATGTGTAACTGCTCAGTCCTATGTAACGTAGCTGTATGAAATAAATACTTGATGATATCCAGTTCCAGAGCTGCAAGTTTCCTATCCCGTTCCCTTGAAGTGAAGATCCAAAGTACTGAATTTTGTAAGACCCACCGGACTGTTTATCTTAATTTAGTTCTAGTTTCTTGGTGACCATGTCCTTCCCTCTCAGCTACTTTGATTAAACAGAGCAGGGAAGTGTTCATGCAGAAAACCTCCCTTGCAGACATTAAAAGGCTCATGCATATTTTTTTTTTGGAAGATCCTCATTGAAAAAGGAATGACACCTGATTCTCTCCTGTAGAAGTAAAGAGTTTTGAGCCCCCAAAGAATGTGAGCCCCTATTTTCAGTGATGTATTTGAAATGCTTCGGTTCATTGTACCTGATCTTGTTCACGTGGAGGAGAGAAGACACCATGCAAAGACTGAGATGTCTTCTCTGTTGATTTCTCAGAAGCACATTGCATGGAGCATACTTTTTGCACACCTTTTTCCAGGGAAGCTGAGCTGCTGTTTGATTGCCCCAGGTATGGAGCTGGGGACTACATCTTCCAGAGAAATAAAAAATAATGGGTGTGAACGGTTCCCTTACTGGAACCATGTGGACATTGTATTGATCAAATCAACCTTTTGGAACAGCAGAAGTATGATTGATGTTGTCTGAATTTCAGCTCAGCATCTTGATTGACGTTCTTGTTTAATGACTCTTCCTTATTTGTTAAATTTAATTGATGGTTATTGCATTTATTTCTAAAGAACATTGTTTTAATAAAAAAAAAATCTCTGCTCTACAGAAAATAATATTCACCATCTATATGGCACAAAAGGGTATGTGGTGAACATAGAGAATAATTAGTAGCTGTAGGAGGAGAACTTATGAGAAGATGATTATGAATATGTAATAGAGGAAACAGACTACAAGGAAATTAAACCAAGAAATTTAAGAGTGAATAATTGACCTCTGAGTAAATATGAGCATTCTCTCAACAGCCGCTTGCCTTGTTGTTAACCACTCAGTATTTCAGAACATTAGCCACCCTTTTGACTAACCAGTTCTTTGCTGTTGGTAACCACTCACTCTCTGGAGTTGCCTTCCTATTTTACAGGGTGATTGCTTACTGTATGCATAATGCTGTAAATCCACGTGGTGCCAAAGCTTCGGAGTAGGTGGGAGAAAGGTTATAATCTGTTACACATGTGTACATCTACCCTTAGCCAAAGGAAATAGTTGTAGAAACTAAATAAATCTGCTTCCAGAATTACGTTGTTATAAATGAGAGCAAAATTTTATCACTACTACCAAATGAATACAGATCTCTTTCCACCATGAGGGTATCGGTCCAAAGTTGAGATTTTCGGAATTGATGAAGTTTCTAAAGTAAATTTTCAAAGTTTTCAAAGTTTCCCTTTTCCCTTAGATCTGGTGACTAATTAGTAATTGTGACTTTAAAGACTGTGGGCTAGAGATATCAGCCTGTTCCCAAGAAAGTCCCAATATCTTCTAAGATAGCAAAGATACAGATAGCCAAGATAGCCAGAAAAGCGAAGCTGATAGTGGTTGTATTTGAGAGGTAGTTCACAAGAAACAGAGCATCCACGAGTAAGGGCTAGGTCTTTAACCTGAATTGTATAATGGAGTAAGTGGGGTCAAAGCTCCCTGAAGGAAGACTACGTTCATGTTCTGAGAATTCAGAAATCATAATGATAAAAAGTGAGATGGTCAAGTTTGATCATTGGGAAACCTGTATTACAATGCTCCATGGAGAATGAGGTATAATGGCTCTATCCTGCAGATAAAGATTATGTTTTCATTCTAAAGACACAAGTTTTTCCAGCTGATTATGGACCAAGCACATTGCTAAATTATTGCCAGTTTCACACCAATGAAACTGATAACAAAGATCAGTGGAGCTTTGTCTTTCCTCCTCCTTCCCATTAAATGCTGGTTAGTGCACCAAAAATTTTTTACATCATAGACTAGAGGGCGCATAGTTATCTAGAAAATGTAATGATCAACTACAATATATGACTGATTGAATCAGGTGAGCAGTGTGAAAGATGAGGTTCACTTGATGGCCTTGGCCTCTTTGTTTGGCAAAGAGAGATAAGAAGACAAAGCTCAGTTTTATCAGAAGTTAACAAATGACTAAGTAGATGAGAATCTCAAGTCGGGTCTTTATTTCATTGTGATCCAAGTAATTAATGGAGTATGCTTGGAGGTGGTAAAAAAAAACAAACAAAGACCTTAGCTATCCTCCCCTTCATCTCTGCTGGAAGATAGCGTGGTACTGTTGGGAGGTGCTGTCTGTATCAGTGAAGACCAGGTAGAGCCTTTGGGTTTGAAGGGAGCTGGGCAGTTAGTTCTTTGGCCTCCTTGGAAAGTCCTAATTTACATAGCTGTAGTCTACATGAATCCCAAGTCCCACCTTTGGCTATCTTGCTGAAAGTCAGCATGTTTGGGGAGCTGAGGACTGAAATCATAAGCTTATCCCAAAGGAAAGACGTGGATCTGCTCCTCTTCAGCACAGCTTTTATCAGCAGTGAACATTTTTCTTCCTCTCTGGGAAAAGGAGAAAAACCTGTAAAAGCTAAAAGCAAGTATTCCAGAAAAAATTGATCCACTCTTTAGGTTTTTGTGATGATGGGAAGGTTTTAAAGGATGCATCTACAATAGTGAAACAAACTGTGTTGACCCCCTTGAATTTGCCTTCTATTTTTTTCCAGTTATTAGAATGATCCCTGGCACAATTTTTGGTCCAGGCCACCTAGCGCTGTCGCGCTGTCCGGAACAGTCTCCAATCACTGTTTGGAAGTTCACATGGATGAGGGACCTTTTCCCATAGGCGGTTTGGATGAGGTCACCTTCTTCTGGAGGCTGAAGGTCTTTGACAGTATGGACAAGCCAGACTGTGGTAGTTGGCCTCTGGACCGTAAAATGCTCCCTGGCACAATTTAGTCCACTGGAAGAGGTGTAGCTGAAACTTGTTAGGCTATATTCAGACACTCAGGGGAAATCCTTCCTGAGTTTCCCCTTCTGCTAAGAATAGCTGAGTTAAATTGTAAGAGGAAGAGGGATTATATGAGTTCTTTCACACAAATCATCCACATTAAAAATGGCAAGACACTTTGGAAGAACTGACACCACTTGAATTGCGCTTTAGTACTTTCTGGAGCTTTTTTGGAGGTTTTCAAGTGTCTGTGGAGAATAGAGGGCATGTTGGAGAACTTGGATACAAGAATTGCGCGTATATTTTGAGACTCTGTGGCTGTGCTCTGTTTCAAAACAAAACAAACAGCAGCACAGACGTAAAGGCCAAGTTCAAACTGGGGGCTAAGACTAAGATGCAAAAGGAGGGATCAAGAGTGCAGCCTCCAAGAAAGCATCCTTATGCACCTCTTCTTACAGGTAAACACTTGCATATTGGTCTGAATAGGTGAACATGGGCTTACATGCTTTCCAGAGATGAGGACAGGGTTGTGCAGAACTAGAAATCTGATGCTGGATGAGTTTGATTCTGAACTTCCTGAAAAGGGACTCCTGGGGAGGTGGATTTAGCTGTATGGGCAGGGAAGTTAGAAACTAGGTGGTCACAGAAACCAAAAGATGCAACAAGATTATCCATGGGAAGAGATCTGAAGAAGTAAAGCTTAGCCTTGTTTAATCAGGGTTAACATTTTCTAAGTGGTTAGATACTGTCTAAAATGTTCTACATTCTAAAGCAATGATAAACACAGTGGGCCCATTTAATTTTTACTGGCACAAATGAGGGATAAACCTCTCCACTCACTTGAGCTTCTACTGCATGCGAGATCAAAATCAGAGCCAGAGGCATTTGGAGTTCGAAAGAAATGTTTTTGGGTTTGATGTCTATTTTTGCTGCCTCTATTTAGAGCAAACATAGCCAGGGCTGGAAGTGAATACAGTGTCTCTGAAGAGGTGAATTAGTCCCAGCCAATCTGTAGTGGCAGAAGTGTGGTACCTTATGAGCTTGAAATAGCCCATCCTCATTAACCACATGTTGGGCCAAACTCCATTAATTTCTACAGCCCCTCAGGGCTGAATTTAGCCCATTATAACAAAGTGATAATGTTGTTGGAAGCTATTTTTGTGCCCTGTGCTGTAAGTTGGATACTACGATACCGTATAAACTAGGTAAAGCCAAGATATTTTAGGCTTCTGGGCATTAAGTAGTTTCTCAGTATTTGTCCATGCTTTTCTCAAGAGTTCCCAACAGTACTAATTAGCGTACATTAATGATAGTTGAAATGCAGGGAGAACTAATGCAGTGAGTGTGTTGGGGGTACTTGTGGTGTCTTCAGAGCCATGTCCTTCTAAAGGTGTTTGAAGAGAGCTGTGTGATGTGGTGGTATATTGGCCAGTGATTGGTGGGACTTTATGAGCAGTAGTGACTGTAGGAGTGCCAGTGATATGAAAGCAAACTACACAAAGACTCTGGGCAAATTTTCTCCTAAAGTATCTAGCGTGGCCCACCTAGGGCTGTTGAGTTGCATGATGACTCATATACATCTGCCCTTCTGGTCTAGGTTACATGGAGACCTCTCAGGCTTTGTTGGTGTTGATACAGCTGTGTGTTTTAGACTTTCAGTTGAGGAAAGAGTGGAGGTGGAAAGGTTGCTCAGGTTGACGTCATGAGTCCATCCTGGGACTAAAATGGATGGCCAGACCTCTTCCCACAAGGGACAGTGGGAAGCTAAGAAGCAGTTGACATACCTGGTCTATGTGCTGCTTCTTAAACCCTCAACTTGTCTTTCCATTGGTCACTTGTTTTGTGGCTTTTGGCCATCTTAAGATTCTGGTACATGTCTCATGAGCTCAGGAGTATCAGTCACTGCTAGGGTTTAGCAGCACAAATAGGATTCATGGAGTTCATATGAAAACTCCCAAACGTAGAATCATAGGATGCTTTGGGTTGGAAGGGACCTTTAGAGGTCATCTAGCCCAACCCCCCTGCAATGAGCAGGGACACCATTAACCACATCAGGTTGCTTAGAGCCCCATCCAACCTGGCCTTGAATGTTTCCAGGGATGGAGTCTCCACCACCTCTCTGGGCAACCTGTTCCAGTGTTTCATCACCCTCATTGTAAAGAATTTCTTCCTTAGATCCAGTCTAAACCTTCCCTGGTTTACTTTAAAACCATGACCCCTTGTCCTGTCACAGACGGCATTGCTAAAAAGGTTGTCCCCATCTTTCCTATAGGCCCCCCTTAAGTACCAAAAGGCCACAATCAGGTCTCCCTGCAGCCTTCTCCTCACCAGGCTGAACAAGCCCAACTCTCTCAGCCTGGCCTCANNGCTCCAGAGCTGGACGCAGGGCTCCAGGGGAGGTCTCACCAGAGCAGAGTAGAGGGGAGGTATCTGTTCTCCCGTGTTGTCATTCCCGTGGCAACGACGACAATCATTTGACACAGCATCCTGCCTGACGCACGCCTGAGCTGCGCTGCACTGGCGTTAGCCGGCTTTACACCTGCTGAATAATTGCGCTCTCGCTAGCTTCAAGATCGGGCATGTGAGCCTCAGCTGTGCTGAAGAACAGCTTCACTGGAGCAAAAAATCCGGTTAAAGAGAGAAACATAGCAGGCAGTGAGCTGCTGAGTCATTACGCAGCCCTCCTCGGGTAACCTTACAGCAACGCGGGGGATCAAAGGTGAGGTGACCTTCTGCGTCGGAGGTGAGGCAAAGTCCTCCGCGCGGGCTGGGATGTGCATTAGCTCTGGAATGCAGACAGGCAAACACTGCCTCTATCAGCAGCTGTAGGCACGGGTCTAAGATCATCTGCGTCTAAGGGGAAAAAGCTCCACGCGTGTCCAAAACCAGAGAAGTCAGTGGAAAGACTCCCATCAAGTGTGAACCAGGTGCTCAGAGAGAGTATTCTTAGATACATTCTTCTGCTCAGGTTTGTGGTTAGCCTGGGTGATGTTTAGCTTTGGCCCACTCTGGTTTGAAGCTGACTGAAGCTGCTGGAAAGCCTAGAAACCTCTCCTTAATTTGCTAAATAGGAAACTTGCATCTCATCTGGTGATCTCACAATTCTCGTTATAATCTCCAAAGAAACATTAAAATGGGTCATGTCTTAAAGATTACTATTTCTCATCCCATCTCCAGCCCACTCTTTTTTATTTCAGCTGTCTAAATATCAAGATTGTTATTTCTGGATATATGTGAATCAGTGGTTCTGCACTCGCTGATTTCTAAACCACCTCCTGGCCTGGGTAATTAAACTAAGCAACCTTTTGACTGCTTTGAGAGGGATTGCCTGGCAAGGCCAGTTTCACTGGCTTGTCATGGGGATCCAAAGCAGCAAAGAGCCCAGTGCTGTTTGCCAGATCTCCTCCATTGCTCTGAAAGGTGTCGGTCAGAGAACACAAGGGTGTTGCTAGGATGAAAGCAGGACTCGTGTTTGCCGTTTAGATCCCTTCCTCTGATTTGGGCTCACAGGTTCTGCTACAAGGTACAGGCTGGTAAGATTCATCTCTCTTAACTTTAAACATCTGCAATGTGGACATTTCTGAGTAGGCATCCTGGAGCCCTTTTTACAGTCCAGCCATTTACCTCATCCTAAAATAGACATTTGCA
>BOSO01013549.1:63352-73881 GCA_018403395.1 Gorsachius goisagi
CCCTGCAGGGAGCAGGGACACCACTAACCAGATCAGATTGCTCAGAGTCTGACCTTGAATGTTTCCAGGGATGGGGCCTCCACTACCTCTCTGGGAAACCTGTTCCAGTGTTTCACCACCCTCATTGTAAAGAATTTCTTCATTACATCCAG
This sequence comes from Gorsachius goisagi, assembly GCA_018403395.1. Lineage (NCBI taxonomy): Eukaryota > Metazoa > Chordata > Aves > Pelecaniformes > Ardeidae > Gorsachius > Gorsachius goisagi. The sequence goes on from BOSO01013549.1 coordinate 63,505, forward strand.
TCTAAACCTACCCTGTTTTAGTTTAAAACCATGATCCCTTGTCCTGTCACAGCTGGCCTTGCTAAAAAGATTTTTCCCATCTTTCCTATGGGCCCCCCTTAAGTACCAAAAGGCCACAATCAGGTCTCCCTGCAGACTTTTCCTCTCCAGGCTGAACAACCCCAACTCTCCCAGCCTGGCCTCATAGGAGAGGTGCTTCAGCCCTCGGATCATTTTTGTAGCCCCGCTCTGGCCCCGCTCCAACAGGTCCATGTCCTTCTTGTGCTGAGGGCTCCAGAGCTGGATGCAGGGCTCCAGGTGAGATCTCACCAGAGCAGAGTAGAGGGGTTACCCCGACCCAGGTGCAGGACCTTGCACTTGGCCTTGTTGAACCTCATGAGGTTCACACAGGCCCACCTCTCCGGCTTGTCCAGGTCTCTTTGGATGACATCTTGTCCTTCTAATGGGGTTTAGCAAATAAGCTCAGAGATAGACATCTACAGCTGAGGTATGCAGATTTGATTAGAGCGCCCCAGATTTACAGTCTAGTTTTCACTGGATCTCAGGGTTTTAAACTCAAACCTCTGTTCAGTCTATTTTCACTTCAGTCAGTCATCTCTGGAAATGGATTTTCTCTCTTTCCAAGACACAATGTGGATTTGGTCCCTAAAACATCTGCACATATGGCCCTATGCAGAAATCATGCTTTCATGAGTTCCTTGCCCTTGGGCATACCTCCCTTTCAAACCATCCTCTAGGAAGTATTTTGTAACAGGGGAATCTGAATGGGATGGTTGTGCTTCTTTCCATGGGAAACAACCACTGACCAGAACACCCATGAGCAAAAAGGCCACCGGGGCAGAAAGCCCAGATGGGCTCCCCCCGGACAAAGCCCATCATGATGTCCTTGTGAGCCAATCTACTTGCAGAACAGGAGAGCTGCATCTGGATCATGCTTTATAACACACCATGGCATCCTTAGGATGAAAGAGGCCACATAAACACAAAATATCTCTATTGATTATAAATGACGGTGAAAGGGAAATGCGTGATTTAAAGCAGTTCCAGCTCTGTTCTAACAGCAGATAAACAGCACTGGGGCTGTTGGTCAGATGGTGCTATCCACTCTACACCACTCATGTTCAGATAAACTGCAGAGGGAGGATATTTTTTTCTATCGACCCCACAAAGATCTGCCTGTTCCTCTATGTCTTTTCTACAGAGATAAAGACATGGACACTGCTGACATGTTACATTCCTCTTATCTGGGGCGATTGTGCAATCCCACTGGTGTAAATCTCCTGCTTCTTAGCGTGATGCAAGCAAGCTCCGCCGTCGCAAAGAGGGAGGGCAGTTTGGCAGGGCACTGCCCCCCAAAAAGCAAGAGGTGTGACTTGTCAGCAGGGAAGTCATGGAAGCGATTATTCGGAAGGTGACAAAAGGTTGGAAGTTAATGCAGGGACCTTCCAAGAAAGCAACATAGAGTCTCCACGGCAATTCCTCCTCTTGCCATGTGTCTTATGTGAAGTAACAAGAGATTGACTTACTCGGCTGGGTAACCTCCCAAAAATCTGGGCAGGACTGTCACACCACAGGCTGCTGTTACATGATCCATCTTTGGAAATATGTTCCCATCAGGAGCACTTCCAAATTGTGCGTTTCCAAGTCCTGCTGTTCTGAGGACTCTGGAAATTATTTTCATCTCAGCAACTTCAGGGGAATGAATCAGGCACCGAGTGCCGCTTTAGATGCCCCATGTTATCTGTGTGAGGCTGGCAGATAGGAGATGGGACCTGTGCGAGACCTGTGCCCTTCTTGAGTGGCAGCTAGAAGCCAGGTGAGATACACCAGGGCATCTCAAAGGGCATGAGATGCCTGTTTTTAGGCACTTGCATTCCTTCCTGCACATCCTACACCCTCAGTGTCTCCATCAGAGCTGGTCACCCTGGGCTGTTTTTGCAGTCGGTGTAGAGACATAAGTATGTTCAAGGTGTGGTTTAGGCCGAACTGTTTTAGACACCTATTTCAGGAGGAGGTGAGTTGTTCCCTAGACACGACGGGCTGTCATAATTAGATCTCTGTGACTGCAAAGGGAACTCAAATATAGACATTTACATGCAATCAGATGCACCTCATCCCGGAGCTGGCGTGTCTCGTGTTGACATTAGCTTAATACCAAGAAAACAGCAATCCACGGACCTGATTTCACTCGCAGTTACAGCCGTGTTGATAAGATTAGATTCAGAACCACCATTTGGCAGTTGTCCCCCAAAGTAAGCTCTGACAGATATTCGTTATGGTAATGTTTTCATGGCTCCTTGTGTAAAAACAAGAGTTTCAGTGAAGAGTTATTTGTTTGGATTCAAGCCAATTGCAAACGGCTTCAATTTTAACGGGGTGTCCCACGACGCTTTCAATTACAACGAGGTGAGTAAGAGATGTTTTGGTTTGCTGGCAACGCTGAAAGATAATCACACACATCTATATTGTCCTCAATCTAATAAAAAAGTTTCACTTAATCCCAGAGAAAACATTTTGGTTCACTTTTAAGCATTTTTCACGTTAAGAAGAAAAACAGAGTGAAAGGAAATCCTCGAACAAAGAGACATTTCATGGTGAAATCCATCTCAAGCAACTTATGGTTTTTAATTCTAAATGAATTCATTCGGCAAAACTGACAGAAAATTCAGTGTCGCTGCTTTTTTTTTTTCACCAGAAAGAGCATTTAGCCCCCCAAAAATACGCCCACGCTGTTGCAGCTGCAGTGTTCAAAAAGCCACGGAGCTTTGGCCCCTCACTGGCAGGGACGATGCCGGCAGGTTTGTGACAGCAGGTTAACAAAAGGCTTTTGGAAACCTTCCCTCCATGATACTTTCACAAGGTAAATGTTCCCGGTATTATTTGCAACACAGTCATATGTCACAGCAAATGCCAGGTACAATAAGACCCAGACAGCAAAACTGAGTATAAATAGATGAGGGAATTCCTGGCATTAAGTTCTGGAGCAGTTTGGGACTGGAACAAGTGAAAAATACAATTTCTCTAAAAGGGAAGTTTCCGGTAAGTAAAAGAAAAAATTCCCCCATTTCTCCTCCCTCTTCTTTCCCCAGATTACAGTTTTTCACCAGGGAGAATCCGACTGTTATAAGTGAGTTCAACCAGAATTTTATTTTGCTGAACTGGCCTGATTTGGGATGCAAACTGACCTCTGAAAGGCTGAAATTTCCCCTGGGAGCAGAAATTTTCTGCATTTTGCTCATCTCTAGTTACTCCTTGCACAGAAATGGCCTAAAGCAAACAAACAGCCGCTCTCCTAGTGCAGATAGTGCAGATAGGAGCCGCCTGGTAAATAGGTTAATTTGGATGGGCTTCCCTGGTGGCAGCTCTTCTTCCTCCCTTCTGCCCGAAGAAACCTGTGCAGCGATCAGCTCTGCAGACAGGGCAGTGGCAAGCTTCCCTTCAAGGCAAAAATAAACTTACAGATATATAAACTCAGAGATTCTTTCCTACAGGAGCCATTTACACCCCGCCTGACGCAGCTCCGCTGGCTTCCACAGAGCACCCCAGCAAAAGGATCACGTCATTCAATACGTGAAAATATTCAATTTTCAGCAAAGCTAAGGCCCTAAAGGATTTTTTTGGTAGGCTCCACAAAGCAGCTGATAGCCCAGATGGGACTACATAGCTGTGGCTGGATGCTGAGAGGCTGCCAGCGGGTAATGCATCCCCGTTGGTGAGGTATCAGCACGTAACTGGTGAGGATTGGCAAATGTGCCAGAACTGGGAGCCTGGGGGGATGTGAGATGGTCACGTGCAAGTGGCTCTGCATGGAGGCAGCTGGTTCCTTCTCATTGCCTCTGTCTCCGTAACACGACTGTGTTATATGTTCAGTTTTGGGCCCCTCACTGTACAAAAGACGTTGTGTTGCTGGAACATGTCCAGAGAAGGGCAACAAAGCTGGTGAGGGGTCTGGAGCACAAGTCTTATGAGGAGAAGCTGAGGGACCTGGGGGTGTTCAATCTGGAGAAGAGGAGGCTGAGGGGAGACCTTATCGCCCTCTACAACGGCCTGAGAGGAGGGGGGAGCGGGGAAGGTGTTGGTCTCTTCTCCCAAGTAACGGGTGATAGGACAAGGGGAAATGGCTTGAAGTTGCACCAGGGCAGGTTTAGGTTGGACATTGGGAAAAGTTTTTTCACCAAAAGGGCTGTCAAGCACTGGAATGGGCTGCCCATGGAAGGGGTGGAGTCCCCATCCCTGGAGGTATTTAAAAGCCGGGCAGATGAGGTGCTTAGGGACAGGGTTTAGTAGTGGGATGGCAGGGTTAGGGGAACGGTTGGGCTTGGGGATCTTAAAGGGCTTTTCCAACCTAAAGGATTCTGTGATTCTTTGATTCTGTGACTTCAAGGAGACATCAGGCTCCAGAGCTGCTGAGAGCCTGGGGCAGGGCAGCCTTGGGGCAGCTGGTGGGGAGAGCTGGTTTTCTCCACTGGGAAGTTGCTATCCGTATGTATAGGGCATGGGATGCAGGGCCGAGCAGTTCTACCTCCTTGCAGCAAAGACAGATGTGCCCTCTGAGCACTGCAGACTCGGTCCTGAAGTATTCATGCCTTTCCATGCTGAGCTTCAGCCTTCCTCCAGTCCTTTACCTCTCAGCTGAGGATAGCAAAGTGCCCTGCAAACAATTAAGTCTCAGAATCCCCCAGCGAGCTGGGGAAGAATTATCTCCTCATTTTTACCTGTCTGGGAAATGACACAGAAATTAATTGACTTCTTCAAGGTCACTCAAAGAGTCAGTGGGAGATTTGTAAATGGGACCCAGGAGTCCTGACTGCTGGTCCTTTCTAACCACTAGATACCTAACATCAATTGCTAGAGAACCTGCTCTTAGGCTTTACAATTTTGATTAAAGATTCAAAAAATATTAGAGCTTTAAAGGAAAAAATAATTCACTACAACTTTACCAAGCGATGCATGACCGGGCACAGCCCTTCTGGGAATACAAGCACTATTTAAGAAGAACTGATCTGCTGTATGCTCTGCATATGCATGAGGTCCTAAGCTCAGTGCCACCTGACACAGGCAGCAGGTCTGGCTACTGCCATTGTGGGCAGCTTGGGTGGCTCCCAGGACTTTGCACATCCATGTCCAGAAGATGAGGTCCTGAACTGAAGAAGCAGCAAGCTGTGAGCTTACACCTTACGCTGGGCTTCTGTTGTGTTGTATGTTCGAACGTGTGTAATTTAGCTGCTCAATACAAGCAACGTGGGCTTTGAGAGTAACACGTGGCGCGTAGCGGATTGCACCTCCTGCTCTGCCTGCAGAAGCAGAGCAGCAAGCTGGCTCTTTGCCCGAAGTCATCCTCTGTGGAGCAGAAAGCGCCTTCCACTGGGCTCCTCATCCCCTTCCCTGGGCTCCTGCCCCACGGCCCTGCACTCCCACAAAGCTCAGCCACCCATTTCTGATGCCACCTCATTTCTTCTCCCACCAGCCCCCAGGGACACCCTCCCAGCACGCCCACTCCTCTCTCCTTGGTGCAGCCCAGCCCCACAAGTGTCCCATAGCAAGGGCGGGGAGGGGAGCGCAGCCCGCCCCTTCCTTTGCTCTTGCCTGCTCTTACCTCTCTGGGATCACCACTTCCAACCCCTCCATCTCCATCAGCAAGACCTGTCCCAGCCATGTGCCTCCAGCTCCCTGACTCACTGTTACCCTCTAGTGCTGGACCAGGCGGGCGACAGGCACATCCCTGGAGAAAGCAGGCACTGCAGGCAGCGCTAGGTTGTCCTCTCCACTCCCACCCACCCCAAAGTCAAGTCCTGGCCCCAGTGACTCATCATAGGATGCTGCATTTCAGCCTCTGGGATGGTTTGCTGAGCCACTTGCTTTCATTCTTGCACCATGGCCGGGCCGATTTGTCACCTGGCTGTTGGTAGCATTGATGAGCATTTTGGTTCACTTGATTATCCGCCTGCCAGGTTGGGTGGGTTTTTTTTTTTATTTCCTTCCTTCCTTTTTATTTAAAGCTGTCCCTGTCATCTCGAGTTTTGTTCTCCAGACCTTGTTTGCTGTGGTTTTAGTGGAGGGACCGGTAGCCGGTTTGCCCACGGAGAGGCTGATGGTGAAATGCCTGCCAAGAACAATCAGGGAAAACTCATTCTGTTGGAAACTCCTATTTTTATAGGGAAAGCACTGCTGGCAAAAGGGGACAGAGTTTGCTGCCAGTCTGCACCAGTAAGGGTTTGGACACAGGAAGATGGGGAAAATGCTGAAGCCCTCTTCTGCTTTCCCTGCAGTCTCTGAGAATATTGCCATTGGTTTCTAAACAGCCAGGATTTTCCCTCTCTGCTGGGAAAGGGGGGATCAAACATTTTAGGAGCAGCCTTTATGGATAAGGCTGAAGACAGCCCGTTGGGCTGGGAGCAGAGTGCTGGGGTCTGGTGGAGCGGGGAGGTTGAAAAGGGGATGGCTTTCCTGGGGAGACTGGGGACAGGGAATCCCTGGCAGCAGCTGAGCTCTGACATTCCTCCCCCCTTCTGCCAGGGGAAGAGGGTTAGCATTCTTCCCTAGTAGGATTTGTCCCTGTTGGGCACCCAAATTAGATGCCTTCTCACCCTATCCTGGCCACAGCCCTGAACGCCAATGATTCAACACTGGAAATGCTAGTAAAGCTACTTTCTTTTCCGCATTTTTCCATTTCTTTTCTTCCTTAATGAGTGCCACCAATTCCTTATTTCACACATGCCAACCTGGATTATCACTCGCTCATCTGAAAAGAGTCTAATAGTCACATTGGTATGGACGCGAAGCTGTGTAATCGAGGGCTTGCTTTGGCCCCCTTACACATTTGGACCTGTTTTTCTGAAAAGCTTAGCTTGTTTAAGGACATGCAAGAAACGCAGCCGGTGGTTTTCTGTCCTTGTGCATCTTGTTTGACTATCTTTTAACTTCGTTGAGTGTTCCCACTGATACGTCGGTATTCGTACAAATCATTTACACTTTGAGGTCCTGTGATAAAGCACGGTAAAAGTGTCTTGCCTACACCAATGAACTAAGCAAAGCAAACATCCTGTAAGATAGGTAAGGAGCATTTAGAAACTTTACGGCCAGCAGCACCGTTTGATCTTTGGGTCTGAGCACTTGTATACACACGCCGTAAAAATTCACCCACGTATTTCTGCATTGTGTCCAGCAATGCATTCTTGAGTAATGCGTCTGTTCCTGGAAAACATACAGGGCACTGTTCAGTTGCCTAAATGGAGGTATATGGAGGTTTTTTGAGATGCTGTGGGAATCTGAGGCATCCACACAAGTCTGGCAGGAAGCGATGCAGGCCTACAGGCTCCCTCCCTCTTGGGGCAGCTGCTGGAAGTTGAGCTACCCCCAACGCCCTCAAGAGGTGTGAGGTATTTAGGTGTTGTCAACAGAGTTGATCTCCTTGCACGATACAAAGGGTAGGGTTCAGCTCACAGACAGAGACAGCTAAGTTCAAGTGCCTGCAGAATGGTGTCCACGTGAGCATTGAGTGTCTGAGGTACAGTCAGTGGAGATTTTGTCCATCCGGTCAATGGACTCTAGAAAGTGATTCATTTGGTCAGATGAACAACTCTATTGACTTCATTAGGAGGGACTCAGTTTTCTAAGCACTGGCACCTTTTGCTATGTGAGATGCTCCACATTATCCCAGACAGCTGATACCCAGGGTACCTATGGCATCTGCAGTGGCAGACATGAGAAAGGACTTAAAGGAGACCTAGGTCTGGACAACAATTCCAGAGAGGTGCAGGTCTCCATAGGTCTTCTAACATATCTGCCAGCAGATATGATTCATCTGCCCAATTTTAGGTATCTTGTCTAGGAAGACAAGAATAACCCTTTGGTTCTCCTGACCACATAGACCAGATCTCTACAACCTCTAAAAGGTGCATAGCAAGATAGGAATCAGCGTTGCCTTTTCCCTGTAGATACAGTCATTTAATCAGAAGAATTGCATCTTTAGGAGATGACTGGTAATTGTCTCATCTGAATTTGCCTGGTTTGAACTTCTGGCTTCAGTTTATGTCCTGCTTCTCTTCAGTAGATTGAAGGATCCTTTAGCACTGCAGTGAGTCTTATATTCTGATCATCCTGTTGATAAAATAAAGAGCTGGAGCTGCTCAAGGCCTTGCAAGATTGCTTAAAATTCTTAAGAACTGAGATAACACATGGTTGAACACATTGTTTCCGTCAAAGAGGACAAATGGAGTTATTAAGTAATTCCGTGTTATGAGATAACTGACAATAACATCATCACTATGCAGCCATCTACAACAAATCAAAGCAAAGCTATGTGCAAGCTACATATGAATGGGAGAGTTTAACTCTATAACAAAGCGTGTATGTCCAAAGAGACTCAGAAAGACCAGAAAGCTGAGGAGAGAATATCCAACGGACGCAGTCACAGGAACGCTGTTGGCATTTGCTAAGAAAATGGAGAGAAGAAAGGCGATAATACATTTGACTTTCATGTCTTATCTGGAAAATGGATTGGAGCTATGAACTCAGAAACAGCTTTTAGTTCTTTTCCAACACTTCTAGAGAAAAAAAGGACTTTCTCAAGGAACAGGATTGCACTGCGGAGACCTTGATCCTACAATAATTTCTCCTGGTGGAAGCAACTCCAAACTTTGACAACTGCTTCAGCATAACCCAGAACAGATGCCTGCCTTGAAGGGTTCTGACTACTTTCTTCAGAATACCTTCTTTTATGACAGATTTTGGAACAGGAGGTTGGGTCTCTGTTGTCTCCCCCTTTGAAACCGCGCAACAGCTTAGAGGAGGCAATGGGAAAAGTTCAGAGGAGGAAAGGCTGAACGTAACTGCATGGCTAGTAGGTGGTCTCATCTTCAGAATGGGTCCCCACACCATGACCAACTTGGCTTTATATCCCATGGGAGAGGTGCTAAGAAGATAGAAATATAGGATATCTGAAGTCAGTAGGATTCGAGCCTGAGTGAGAGAGAAGTGCCCTGATGCTGGGCATTGTACATCAAGCAAGAGAAAGACTTCCATGGCAGAAAAGAGTGCTAAGGCAGCCCCTACTCACCATCACCTGGTGCCTCTGATCCCAGGCAGAGCCTTGGTGCAGGGCTACCATTTCTTTCATCACTGCAAATAGTGTAATAGAGGAGGTGGATGCTCTTCCAGATGATGTGAACAAGGTGAGCAGATCTGTGTTATGACCTCTTGTTATGGCTCCGTGCACTGGAAAGGCATGTGGAGTCGCTGTGCCTCAGTTTCTCCATCTGCACAGTGGAGTTGGTAGGACAAATCTACTGAGTGTCTCCTGAGATGTGTAACTCTAGCTGGTCCATCTCAGACCCTCTGATGGCGTAAGTCAATTCCCATGGTGCTTACCTGGAGCTTGCAAAGCAGCCAGAGATTCACAAGCCACATGTGAATCCCATCCCCGGGGCAAAACCACTGCCAAATCTGGGAGCAGGAGAGGGATTTCCTTGCTAGAAACGTCACAGCGTTACCCTGGGGAGTGAAAAAGAAAAGAAGACCACATGCCGTCCTCTTTCCAGGCAGAGTTTAGTTGAATTTTAAACAGCTTCACTCAAACCTCCCCCCATGACAACAAATGTCACTTGTAAAGTATGCAATTTGTGCCTGCCGGCTTGTGTCACCCGGGTCACATGCAGACGTGTACTCCCTGCTGTTTCCTTCTCAGCTTTGAAAGGATGAGGTTTCAGCATTGCCTGGCATCCCAATGAGGGGCCTGCAGAGCTGGGGCCTCTCAGTACCATGCGTGGGCTGGTGGGCTCTGGGGAGGTACAAACGTTCCCGCTGCCGCCATGGCCACCTCTGTGCATGACTCCCTGCGTACGGCTCAGGGCACTGCTGGCACTGGGCGTCTGCATCGCCCAGCTGCTGGAGGCTGTGAGCCCACAGGGTCTGCTAGGGGGGAGATTTCTTGCTTTTTCTTGGGCAGATATCCCTGCTTTTGGCCTTGGGCTCGTATTCTTCCCGCCTGATAGACCGCTTCTCACTCCCTTGGCATCGCTGCGTTTGCAACACAGATGGTGCTCGCAGCACCCTGCTTTCCCAGCCTGACCTTGCAGCAATCTCTTTTCCTCTAACGAGGAAGCTGACACTGCTGGTGGCTCTGCATCCTATAAACCCAACCCGTGCTGGAAGGGAGCTGAAAGACCCTTGGGAAGCCCTTCACACATCTGTGTTGCAAGCTATTATGGGAGACCTTTTGCAGGTCTTCAAGGCTGTGTTGGCCACACGATGATCACAGAATCGCAAGGGTTGGAAGGGACCTCGGGAGATCATCTAGTCCAACCCCCCTGCTAAAGCAGGGCCACCTAGAGCATGTTACACAGGACTTCATCCAGGCGGGCTTTAAATATCTCCAGA